>JAODAL010006443.1:0-133517 GCA_025379985.1 Phyllomedusa bahiana | reverse complement strand
AAAGGGCGAAAAAAAGTTAGAGAAACAAAATAAACCCCATTCTACTCAGAACTGTACATTTTTTTACAAGAATGTCACAAGGTATTTTGTTAATATTTTACCCATGCGAGCGCAAACGCAAAAATTTTAATTTAAAAATTAAAAAAAATCCCAATTGCTGCTATGCGTTGCCACTCGACCAAAATTAAAGTTGGTGTCGCGATGGGACATATTTAAAAATAACTTTTTCGTGTCAATTTGAAAATCTTAATTTCAGTTTTTTTCATTGTGGTCAAAAAGTGTGGGTCAAATTTTTACCAAATAATCCTGATTTTTAGATATTACTGAATTATTTTATTATGTTACAGTTTAGAAGCAGGAGAGGACAGGGAGAAAGCTTTTTAGGGTTTGTTCACTGGGGCTCATTTTGGGGGCGCATTTTGCTGCGTTTTTTCGCGTTTAAAACTAGGAAAAATGCACCCCATAATTCAGTAATCTAGCTCTCATAGAGAACTAGGGTTACGCCTCGTCCCCCCTTGCGTAAATCAATCGTATTTAGGGGCGGGGAGATTAAGTGACTATCTTTGGGCCCGGGCGGGCTGCCCCCCCCCCCCCTCCCCAGCCTTAGCCTGATCGTAAATGCAGAGCAGATGACAGTACAACAGCTCTATCAATCATGGAAGTATCGCCCACCGCAGAGTAAGGGAAGTAAGGGTTTGTTCACAGGCATCCTATGTCCGTGTAAGATACCCTTTTGTGATGTGTGTCTGGGTTCATCTGAATGGCCCAAACATGCATCTAACAATTAGCGTGTTTTAACATGCCGGAAATTGACAAAACAAGCAGCAGCGTTCCATGACATCGCTGATGCGTATTTGCATTGATCGTCCTTTGGTTTTCGGATGGCCCCAAGAAATGACATGTCCTGACATGTTCACCTAGAAAAACAGTAGTCCTACCAGAATAAAGGGTTTGTCGGTGTGCTACAATTTTGGTAGGTGTTCGGACCGGTGGTGGCTACCTTACTCTCTAAAGATTGTAAATGAGAAGCAGAAATTGGTTTTTTGCATCCCTTTTGGTCCAGCGCCACCTTTGTTAACCCAAAAAAACCGACATTTTAAAGTAACAAAAATCAGATATTAAAACTAGAGATGGGGAAATTTATTTAAAAAGTGGATTGTTTTTGAATTTCAGGAAAACTTGTTCTGAACGAAGTCGAAATTTGGGGGGACTTCGGGGTAACAAGTGTGCTTTTGATTGATAAAAAGGCTGCGGCACATGGCGTTTCATGGGGCAAAGCCTTGGGGGGAAAAGGGCTAGCCGCTAACATGTGCAGAGATGAAACCCAAACAGAGATGGCGGGATTCTGTGACGTCACCGACTTATAAGTCCGGGCACGAGCTGGGGGGCTCACCTCCTTCACTGTATGATCAGGGGAAAGGGGGCCGCGGTGATTGGATAGCCCTTTCCGAAAAAATGATTTTTATTCACGATTTTTGTGGGGTGTCTAACTTGTCTCAGAGGGCTGCTGTCTTAAGGGGGTTTTTTCGTTACAAAGGGCATGTCTCAGATTTTGGGGACGTAAAAATAAGCATTTTGTAATTTGGGTTTTCATTTTTCTGTCACTTGGTTTTGGCAGAATCAGCTTCGCTGTAAAATTTTGTTTCTATTTTGCTGTTTCTGGTAGAACGCCCCTGGTCGATTCCTGTGGCCTAGAACCCCTGCACGTGATTGGCTGGCACATTTCATTCAGCCGATGGGTATGCCTAGACGGAAAATCCAGGCCAGCCCCCTGCGCTGTGATTGGCTCCTGCACACTCTGTGTTTACTCCCCCCCCTGAGCTTTTAAAAATCTTTTAGTAAAAACCAGGGGTCTGCTGGCTTATGTACTTTAAGTTCTGGGGGGAAAGGGTTTGGGGGAAATTTTAATGCTGTTTAAAGGGCTTTTGCCAAAAAGGTTAAATTCACCTCCTCACAGGTTAAAGCCCCCTTTAAAGCTCCCTATTTTGAAAAGAGGACATTCTGTTCCTCAATGGGAATTGCAACCCCCCCGCCTCGTTATGAGTTTATCAGGGAGTGTAAAAACATAAGGATTCAACACTGGGGGCCCGTAGGAGCTGCCTTTTGTAGTGCAGTGCATAGGTGATCAGCTTCGTAAGACAGAGGTTGTTCACGGTGGTTTTCCCCACCCCCCGCCCGGGGTGCGGGGGCACTCCCTGCGGGCCCCCCCCGGGGGCCGGGGCCCCTTTCCGGTCCCGCGGGTCGGGGCCCGGCTGCCCCTTAAACCCCTCCCCCGCTCCCAAAGGGGCCCCCCCGTTCTCCTGGCCGGCCCCGGGGTGCGAAGCCGCGCCTTTGGCGCGCGGCGCCGGCTCTCCCGGGTTTTAAAAGGGGGAGTAAGCCCCTATTGGTTAAGGCTGCAGGTGGGCCCCATTTAACCCCCTTTTCCTTCCCCCTCACCCTTTTCCGTATCTTTTTGTGCGTTACCCGCCTTCAGAGGGAAAACTTCTTCTCCCGTATCCTGTCCCCCTGTTTCCGAACCCTCTTCCCCTCTGGTCTTTACACAACCCTTGCCGCCTGTCCATACCTCCTGCTGTCCCCAGACTTTCGCTACGTCTCAACGGTTTTTGGTACCACGCACATGCCTTGGCTGCCACCGAAAGCAAGTCACACGCTCAGTGGGGCGACCTTTTAGTATCTCCGCCGCATCAAGTCATCCAGCTTGTGCGGCGTGGCCTCTGGTGAAAACCGGGTGCTACTAGAATTCCGCCCCTGGTAACGGCTTAGCAACACCATCGCTTGCTGTGGTCCAGTGGATCCACTACCACATCCGTCTACAGTAAGATCCTGCCATGGATCCCGCCAGGTAACCTTTGCCCGGTGAACCAGATCCCACGGCGATGTGGCAGCAGCAGTCACAACAACTTGCGCAACAAGCCCAGCAGCTGAACCAGGTTTGTCCCCCATGCTGCAGCAGCTCCTGGCTAACCAAAAGCCGCCGACCTCCTCCTCCTTGGCGACTCCTCCGCCAGACCCGGGACTTCAGGCTGCGTTTACCCACTACTCGACAAGTTTGGAAGGGAACTCCAAACTGTGTCGGGGATTATTACCCAGTGCTCATGCACATTGAGATAATGGCTGGTCAATTTCCCACTAAACTTTTCAATAGGGGCCTTCGTGGTCATCTGCTGTCCAGGAAGGCTCATAGCTTGGGCCCACCCCGTCTCTGGACCGGCGATCCGTGACACGGACCTACATGCTTTCCTCTCAAAGTTGCTGCAGTGTCTTGAAGATCCGGCACGGGCATCCCTGCAGAGAACCGCACAACTGAATCTTCGCCAGGGTGATCTCCTCGGAGTCTGCGACTTCACGCAGTTCAGTTTTCGGACCCCTGGCGTCAGACTGATACTTGGAACGACGCCGCTCTATTGCCACTTTCAAAAAGGGCTTGTCCTATCAGAGTTAGGACGCCCTAGCGGCTAGAGAGATCCCGTCCTCCCTAAGCGAACGATCCATCCAAGCCAACTTCGGATCGGCTGTTTCGCCTTCGCCGACGGCAAGAGAACTACTGCCAGGGAACGTGAACTGCCCGACCACGCCGTTTGCCTCGCCTTGCTGCTCCCGTCGTTCCAAAGACCACAGCTGCCACTTCCGCTCCCAACCAATGAAGAACCCATGCAAGGTGGACGGGCACATCTGGTCCGAACAGACTGTCCCCGCCGCGGGCAGAGAAAATGTGCTGTACTGTGCCAGCCCCGGATCACACTTTCGCATGGTTGCCCCGCTTCCGCCACAGCGTCAGGGAAACCCCGCACCTATGGTTATGTCGGGAGAGGCGTCCCTAGGTGTGGAACACTTCCTCTCCACGCCTTACTATGGAGGTTGAGGTCTCGCCGGTTCCGGACTCGTTTTTCGTGTTCCCACCTTTCTAGACTCTGGATCCTCCGGGAACTTTATCCACTCCACCCTGGTGTCCAGTATCGCCTTCCTCGATACCCTTCTGGAGAAGCCCTTGGTGATATCCTCCGTGAGTGAGAGCTCCTTAGTGAGGCCATTCGGTACGTGACCCAATCCATTGTCCCTCCGAATGGGGGCCTTCCATAAAATATAAAAAAAAAAAAAAAAAAAAAAATAAAATAAAAAAAAAAAAAGGGGGGGTGGTGTGTGGGGGGGTGTGGGTGGGGGGGGTGGTGGGTGGGGGGGGGGGGGGGGGGGGGGGGGGGGGGGGGGTGGTGGGAGGGGGGAGGGGCGGTGGGGTGTGGGGGGGTGGGGGGGTGGGGGTGGGGGGGGTGTGGGGGGGGGGGGGGGGGGGGGGGGGGGGGGGGGGGGGGGGGTGGGGGGGTTTTGGGGTGGGGTGGGGGGGGGGGAAATCACCGTTATTAAGTCACTCCCCTGGTCGTCCACAGCGAACCTCTTTGGGTCTTCCGTGCTACAGATCCATGCCCCGACCTCCGGCTGGAAAACGGGGAGGGTTCTGCGTTGGGGTTTCCGACCTGACCAGAGTCGCTGTCTCTCAGTTCCGCGCCAGTCCGGGCCATTCCGCCGCCACCCATCTTACAGTTCCTGCATGTCTTCCCGCTGAATACCTTGACACGCACGTCCTTTCTGAGAAACAGGCCGAATCCCTTCCTCCCTCATCGCCCCTATGACTGTCCCCATTTACCTCCTTCCGGGACACAGTCCTCCTCGGGTAGAGTTTACCTGTTTCTAGACCAGAGACTCAGTCCATGTCGATTATATCCTGAGAACCTGCAAAAGGGTTTTAATACACAAGTCCTCAGATCACCACGCCGGAGCTGGGTTATTTCTTTTTTCTTTGTACAGAAGAAGGATGGGTTCTCTCAGTCCTTGCATCGAATACCGGGGCCATAAACAATTAGCCCGTGGAAAAAAAACCGGTATCCGTTCACTAAATTACAGAACTCTTTGACCGTCTAACAGGGGAGCCCAAGGTTTTCTCCAAATTGGACCTGGCGCGGGCAAATACAACCTCATCAGATCCGTGAGGGGAGATAAGTGGAAGAACGGCATTTAATACCCGCGACGGTCACTTGAGTATCTAGTAATGCCATTCTTCGGTCTGTGGGGGGGCAATGCTCCCCCCGCGGTTTTTAGGAGTTTCGTAAATGACATCTTCATAGGACCTGCTCTACACGTGTGTCATCGTTTACCTGGACGAGCCATCATGGTTTTCTCCCCTGACCTCCGACCCATGTATCACAGGTGCGCCTAAGTCCTCAACGCCTTCGCAGCAACCACCTGTACGCCAAATTAGAGAAATGCGTGTTCCATCAATGCCCATTCTGCCTTTGCACTTCGTTCCATCGTCTTCCGACCGAGAGGCCTGCAAATGACCCCACTAAGCATCCTGCTATCCCTGCAATGGCCACGTACCTGTTGGACTCCGAGCCATACAAGCGTTTTTTGGCTTTTGCCAATACTAACTGCAGTTTTTATCTCCCAGCTTTCGCTACACTGGTGGCTCCTATTGTGGCTCTGTCCCCAAACCAGGAAGAAGGCTAATCCCAAATGTTGGCCACCAGCACGGGCGAAAGAGCCTTCTCGATCTTGAATGTCAGCCTTTGCTCCGCACCTATTTTGTCACGCCCCTGACCCTGAGAAGCCATTCTCTCTGAGGTGGATGCCTCTTTCCGGTGGGGCCAGAGCTGTCCTACCAAAAGGTCCCTAAGGGTAGGAACCCAACACCTGCAGGTTCTTCTCCAAGACCTCTCAGTCGCTGAGAGAAACTATGCCATTGGGGACCTGAGAATTACTACTCGCTATCAAGATAGCCCTGGAGGAGGCGGCATCTCCTGGAGGGCGCTCGTCATCCTTTAGGTATATACGGATCACAAAAACCTTAGATCATCCAGTCGCCCAGCCCTCAATCCTACGGCAAGCACTGGGTCTTCTGTTTTTTTTCCAAGATTTAACTTCCGGATCCATTTTTCGCCCAGCCAGAAAGGAACATCAGGGCGATGCTCACTCTCGCGCATCTGACATCACTGGAGAGGAGCCGCAGCCCCAACACATTCTACCTCCGAGCGCCTGATCCAACAGCACCTGTCCTCCTTTGGCAAGATACCCTGGCAAGACCTAACGTCGGCGCATACGCTGCGCAGGAAGAATACTGAATTGGGGACAGTGGCTCTACTCTTTGATGCAGGACATCCTGGGGCCCGAAATCGTTCCAATTGAGTCTCTCGTTCTACTAGGAGGCCAGGGCTGGCTATAGAATTAAGGACTTCGTGGATGCCTGGTGCTACTTGTGCCCAGAATTAGGTACCCCCGCCACATTCCTCCGGGCTGCTGCGACCCCTGGCCTACGCCCAATACTCCATGGTCCCATATGGCGATGGATTTCATCAACCGACCTTACCGATCCTCCTCGGTAACACCCAGTAGATCTGGGTCGCATTAACGATATGTTTTCCGAAGATGTCACACTTCGTCCCCTGCCCTGGTTACCTTCCGCACCACGACTTTCCTCCTTTTCTTATACTCGTGTTTCCGCCCTGCACTGGTCTGTGCCCCACACATCGTTTCAGATCGTGGGTGCAGTTCGTGTCCCAAGTTCTGGCGCGTCACTCATGCCTCTCCGATTGCATGTGAAGTTAGACTTCTCTTTCCTCTTACCATCTGCAAGCTAACGAGCCAGGTTAGAGAGGTTCAATCAGATACTGGGCAGCTACTTGCGTCATTTTTTTCGCCCGCCAGGATATTTGGCCAACCTCCTACCCTGGCTGAAATTTTCATACAACTTCGTTGGACTCAGGGGCTTCAGCCATGCGCGTCTCCCTACGTTATTGTATATGGCCCATCCCCCGCCTCCTCTCCCTCTGTGCCCTCCTCCTCTCCGATGTTCCCTCTGTAGATGCCTTGGTCCACTCTTATCTGGCATTTGGGAGCAGACCCTCATCATCCCTGCACGTGCTGCGGCCCGTATGAAGCCAGGCGGACAGAAAGAGGAGACCGGCCTCCAACCTTGTCTCCGTGGAGACTGGTTTTTTGGCTATCCGCTAAAATATGACAGTTTAAAAATCCCCAGCTACAAGCTGGGTCCGCATCTCCCACTTTAGCCACTTTTTTAACACCCGCTCCTTGGACCCCTTGAAATCCTGAGCCGTATTAATCCAGTAGCGTATAAGCTCCTACTCCACCCACCATTCGGCATGCCCAAATTCTTTTCATGTATCCCTCCTGAAGTCACCGTCGTTGAACCGCATCTTTCCTCCAGAAAAGTTGCACCCCCCCCTCTCCTCGAGGCTGAGCCTCCAACATATTAGCGGTCAAAAGAGATCCTTGGCTATGAAGGTCGGGTTAGGGGTAAACGGCAATTCCCTTGTTTGATTGGGAGGGATTCGTCCGGAGGAGAAATCATGGAGCCAGAGGAAAACATCCTGGACCACACGGGTCTCGTGCTGAGGTTTCCTCCGAACCATAAAGGGAGGAGCCTGGGGTGGGGGTACTGTCACGAGTGTTCCCCGCAGCCCCTCGCCCGGGCTTGGCCCACTCTGCTGCCACCCAGGCGGGTCCCGGCGGCGACTGCCGGTCCCCCCCACGGTTTCGTCCTGGTCCCGTCTTTCCCCTTCGTGACGCGCTCCAGTCCTCCCGCCTCCTGCCTGTCCGTATATTGAAGGCGCATGGCCGCGTCCTTAGGCGGTGATTTAAAGGGCCAGTAAACGCCCATTATTGGTAAAGGCTGGCAGGTGACACTATTTCACCCCCTTCCTTCCTGGTCACACTGTTTGCCGGAATCTTTAGTGCGTACTGCTCTTTAGAGAAAGCGTCTTCTGCTCATAGCCTTGTCTTCCGTGTACCGAACCTTTACGCTCCTGTTTTCTCGACCACGAACCATTGCCGCCTGTCCGACCTCCTGCCTGTCCCCCGACTTCGCCTACGTCTAACGGTATTGTACCAACACTCTGCCTTGGCTGCCACCGCAATCAATCACGCCATGTGGGGCGACCTGGTAGTACTCCGCCCAGCAATCCCATCCCGCTTTTGGCGGCGGCACTGTGAAAACCGGGTTCTACTTTATATTCGCCCCCTGGTACGGCTTACACCATCGCTGGCGGTGGTCCAGTGGATCTCACTACCAGCATTCCGTTACAATGATACATGATAAAGGGGACAGGTATGTATAACGTCATTATAGAGACTGACATATTTATTTTAGGTCTCCTCTACATATGTGAGAATTTAGGTGGAGGGGAATACCCTGAGGACTAGAACGTCCAACCGACCTTCATTGTAAGAGCAAAGCTCTAGCCATTAACACTACAGTCCCAAGTTAGCTTATAGGTTGAGCAGGGTCTATCTCTCAAAGCTGATTGCTTCCTTCCAACCCCCCCCCCCCCCCCCCGTTGTTTTCCCTCACAATGTCACTGACAGCAAGCAGAGATTTTTACTTGAAGCTGACATATGTCCTTTAGTTGAGTAAAAGATCTCTGCCTGTTGTCAGTACAACTGGGTTGAACACCACTAGAACCAGAAGCAAAGATCTGCTGGCTTTCAAGTGAAATATTGTGTGTAAACAAAGATATATAACAGTTGCTTGCTGTCAGTGAACATTGAGTGATAGAGTTACATCCATTACCGTTGTGATAGCTGCTTTTTTTATCACTTTTTTTTTAATGACATGCATTTAAGGAAATGCCTAACTGTATGATTTCCAAGCATCCCACGTTGACATTACATGGTGGCAAAACTCCTTTAAGTCACAGATCACCTCATATAACACAGTATTATAGATTTGCCTGCCTGTTAACAGGGGCAGAGAAGGATAGGAGGGCAGTGTGCATTACTCCATATAAAACAGTAACACAGACTGCAAGGCCAGGTAACAGAGGGGAAGGGGGGGCAGTGTACACTCCTCACATGTCTCATCTAGTGAGTTTAAAAACTGCATATAGCACAGTCAGGAGCTGTGGAGCTGAAGGCTGCAGACATAAGCATGCAGGAGGCTACAGAGCTGTATATCCAGACAACCTTCTGCATCCCCTGCTTCATACTAAATGATGATGTCACAGTTCCTCAGTGAGGGGAGACAAGCATCCTGGGAGGAGAGGACACACCTGCTGAGAGGAGAGACTCGCCTCCTGGAAGGGGAGACACGCCTGCTGACAGGAGAGACTCGCCCCTGGATTTAAAACTCAATCTCAGAGAGTTAGCTGAAGAGCACGAACAGTTCAACCGATAAAACTCCTTTAAAGCAATCTTACAATCTAATTTATTTTCAGATGTCCAGTTTGAATCCATTTTTTTTGCCTGAGCACAATAAATATGAACAGAGAAGCAGAATCAATATTGATTCTGCTGTTTTTAGAAATATCCCATATGTGACTCTAGTGCGCTATTCGACTCAACCACAAGCTTCAGAGTAGGAGGAGCACCTACTGGATTTTGGGGTCTCATTTTCATTAGGATCTGTGGACACCGTAAGGTGCTAAAACTTAATAAACACCCCTAAAAAGATGTAATTTGGAAAACTACGCCCCCTTAAGGTATATGTCTAGGGATATAGTGAGTAAATCAATATCACAGGTGTTTCACAGATTTTTTTAAGCCCTTTGCCATGAAAAAAAAGTAAATTTAATGTTTCCCAATTGTATACAGGTTTAGCACAAAAGGTCACATGTATGAAAACTGTCTAGGTCTAAAACTCACTTTTTTGCCCATAGTAACCAATCAGAGCACCCCTCTCATGAAATGAAAGGGGTGCTCTGATTGGTTGCTATGGGCAACAAAGTGAGTTTTAGACCCAGACAGTTTTAATACATGTGGCCCAAAATTTTGAATTTACACAAGAAATGTTGGTGAAACAGCACCTCACAATCTAGTACCCAATTTTTACAAGTTCAGCAATGCCCTATGTGTGGGTGTAAACTGCTGTTTGGGTGCATGGCAGGGCGCACAGAGAAGGAAGCGCTATTTGACTTTTGTAACTCAGATTTTGGTGGGGGCCATGTCTCAATTGCAAATACCCCAAAGTACCAGAACAGGGAAGACCTTCCAGAAGTCAACTATTTTGGATTAAACACCCCTCTGGAAACTCATCTAGGGGTGTATTGTGCATTGCATTGTATTTTTAGTGTTGGTCCACGATACCTATTGATTTTTAGGTTTCACTTTTACAGCATTCGCCGTATGGTATAAATGACATAACTTTACTAAAAAGTATATTGGTCAGTACAATTACAACAATATCAATTTAGATATTTTTTATGTTTTAATACTTCTATGCAATAAAAATGCACTTACAAAAAATTGCATTTTTATGTTGTCATAGTCTGATACCAAACACATTGTGGTCGACATTAAGTTCTAATTACTTCATTTATTACTTTGTGCAACGTCCATATTTATAGACAAACTTCAGCATTAATACAAACATTAGAAAAAGTAGCTCAAATATACTTAACGATCAGCCATGATCTTGATAGCATGCATACACGTCCACACAAGGATAGCTGGTAGACGCCGAGCAGTGAGCCGACTTGTATTTAAAAAAGACAACACGTTTTTGTATCGCCATGGTCTGAGAGCCATAACTTTTTTATTTTTCTGTGTACAGCACTGTATAGGGGCTTGTTTTTTGCAGGATGAGTTGATGTTTTTATTGATTGTATTTTGGGGGACACATGTCTTTTTGATTGCTTTTGAAACTGTTTTTGGGAGGCAGGATAAAGAAAATATGAAAATCCTGGTAGTGTTTTTTAATTCTTACAGAGCTCACCGTGCAGTATATGTTAGTTTTATTTTGCTGGGAGATACAATTACAGCGATATCCAATCTATATAGATTTTTCTATGTTGTAGCAGTTTAAAAAATGTTTTAATTGTATAAAGCAATGTTTATGCATCGCTCTGATTGCCATAACTTTTTCATTTTTTGGTAAATGGGCTTTTTTTACAGGATAGACTGACGTTTTCACTGGTATCATTTTGGGGTTTGTATGATTTTTTTAAAAAAAATGTTATTCCATTTTATGTGCAGCAGGATGAACAAAAAAAAAATCTAATTTCTGCCTTTTTTATTTTTACAATGTTCATCGTGCAGGTTAAATAACATGACAGCTTTATAGGCTAGGTTACATACTGTCACTTTTTCTAACTGGGATAGCTAGAAACGTTCGGGTATGGCGGATCCTCTGGGCCCACTGCGGGCGCAGATGGTAACACACGCAGTGGGTAGCCGAAATGCAGGACTGGATAGCCGGACACCGTAGACAGATAAATGGATGGTGTAGCTGTTAAACAGGTGACACAGTCCCAGAGTGATAAGAGAATAGGCAAGATGCCAGGTATCAGCAAGTATTAGCTGACTGGTGCAGTGACAGGAGTTCAGCAGGTAATAGAGATTGGTAAAACGTCAGGAGCCAGCAGATAAACAGGTGCGCTGGACAGCACAGGGTTAATGCAGACGTTTAGCAGAAGCTTCAGCCGACAGCGGTCTAAATCACAGGAGAAACACCAATGAACTGAACCAGAGCACAGGGAGGAAGTTCCTTATGAAGGCAGAGGTCATAGGTCACTGGGCAGGCAACAGGAAAACTGTGTCTTCAAATGTCAGAAGTCTGGCGCGCGCATGCCCTGTAGAGTGCGCACACACGCCGAGGAAGCCACAGAGAACGGATACACACGGAATCGCGGCCAGGTGAGTAGCGCTGAGTAGCAGAGGACACAGGAGCAGGTACAGAGTACAATGACACAGCTGCTGTGAGCCCCACACAGGGAGCCACAGCAGACCCAGAAACAGCGGCACTGACACGTTTTTAGTGATAAGCATTTGTAATGAGTAATGGGTTGTGTGCGTGTTTTACTTTGTACTTTTTATTTAAATTTTTTCACACTTTTACTTTTTTTTTCCCACTTGTCCCCCTATGGGATTAAACTATTGTTAGATCACTGGTATAATACATTGCAGTAAATTTCTGTACAGTAATGTATTATGCCAACTAACCTGTCAGACGCCGCCTTTTGGTGGGCCTGGTTATAGCCATATTAATAAGAGTATGATCAAGCGTATAAGGAACAAGTCTGGAGAGTATTTTCCAGACTTTAAACCCTAAAAACAAGTCACACTGTTCTATCTAAGGGGATATTACTCACTTAAACACCTCAAGGCACTTAAATCTATGCAAGTGAAAGTGTAACGATATACGCGTCACCAATTACGCTTGTAAAATACGCACTGTGTGACTAACGGCACCAATTTTACATTAGAATCAATGAGAAGTGCTTTGAACATTGAAGCGTATTTCACCGCAAATTAAGCGCCAAAATACACGGCAAGAAACGTTGTATGAACATATCTTAAATTTACTCTAAATATAAAATGTAAAAAAGGTTTGTAATATGTTTCAACAACCTCGTTTATAGTTAGTAAATAGAAAACATAGCAAAAAAAGAAACTGAAATCCTAACTGAAATATCTGCCTTGAACTATATATGGCCAGTGTTGCACATTTGAATCTTAGTGAACATAGTTACACAGTTACATAGCTGATATGGTTGATATAAGATATTGGGTCTTCAAGTCCAACCTATGGAAGATCATCCACTAACTCCTGCACACAACTATTTTATTAAAAACAGTGCTGGAAAGTTATATATGGGTAAGTCTAAGCGGGAGTAGGCAAAGATATGATAGGGATAAGCATGGAGGATAAGTAAGTATTCTAATACTCTCCAGAAACCTAGCTCTTTTAACCAGGAAAAGCATAATCCTTGATGTTGAACAACAAACTATTTCCAATGTAGCTGGGATCAGTGAGTTGTCACAGCATATTATATAGCTTCCTCCTCTTTCAGAGATATGGCTTGTAACTCATAATTTGGTACAAAGGCTAAAGCTTGGATAATCAGCATCATGATCTGTTGTATTTAAATACCTTACACCAGTACTTTACAACTGTGGACCATGATGAGGAAACCTATAGGGTGCTTTCACACAATACGGTTTTAACTGAACGCCAATTAAACTGCCTTTATTACCAGCAAACTTTTTGCACTTATCTAAACAATTTAGAAAGTGAGTAAATCAATTACTGTGTTTGTAATCAGCAAGACTTCATACACAGTATTTGATTATTCACTTGTTGCACTTTTTAACAATTTAGACAACTGAAAGACGCTTCCTGGTAATTAAGACAGTTTAAGAGTGCTTTCACACAGTGCAGTTTTGGTGCAGTTTTAACTGTGCTTCAATTAAACTGCCTTTATCACCAGCAAGCTTCTTTCAGTTGTCTAAATTGTTCAGGAAGGTGTTTCAAGTAAGTAATCAATTACTGTGTCTGAAGTCTTGTGGATTACATACACACTAATTGATTACTCACTTTCCAAACAGTTTAGATAAGTGAAAGAAGCTTGCTGGTAATAAAGGTAGTATCCAGTATCCAGCTCTTCAGCTACGTGTGCTCAGAAGGAGGCGTGTGTGATTTGTTTGAATTGCATATCAATGAATCAGCAGGATGACATCCCAGGCCTTTTCCTCTCTGTAGTAAAAAGAAAGGTCTGTTTATGTAAAGCTTGGAGTAGCTAGAGGTAAGTTTTTTGCCTCCAGGCAAAGGGCCCTAGGTTCAAATCCCTGCAGAAAAAAAAACCAGTGTTTTTTTTCTCTTTATAAATGTACAAATGATTTTTTATTTTTTGCACTGTTTGACAAATTATAACAGTAAGAGGAGGGGGGAGAAGTGATGTTGAGCATGTTGCCAGGATGAGGGTTCCAGCCTGGTCATATCTCTGGAGCGAGCTGTAAACAATGGATCATAAAGGAGCGGCTATAAGAAAACGGTGCAGAAATTTTTTTAAAAATAATGAAAGATGTTTGTTATTTATTTGCAAATTTCCCAAAAATCAAAATTTTTTTTCTTATGGCAAAAAAACCTTTAACTGTTGGGGGGCACAGTGGGCATATTTATTTTGGCAGTAGTGTGATTGTGTTTGGGGTTTTTTACGACAAAATTTTTAAGCGGCAAAAGTTTGGGGGTGCAAAAAAAACGTTTTTTTATCGAAAACATAAAAAGATACGTTTTTTTTGACTTTTTCGACCCCGCTTTGTTCATTGAGCAGATCCCAAAAAAATTTAAAACGGGAATTCTTAGTCACCACAGGTGAATTGAAAGGTGCAAAAAATTCCCCTGTATTATACGAAAACAAAACAAAACGTGTTTTTTTGATTTTGCGCACCCAGCTTTGTTCATTGACGCAGCATCCATGTAATCTTAAAACAGGCAATTCTATAGTCACCAACAGGTGAATTGAAAGGTGCAAAAAAATACCGTTGTATTATACGAAAACCATAACAGATACGTGTTTTTGAGTTTTTGCGCACCCAGCTTTGTTCTTGACGCCAGCTTCCACGTAAATCTTAAAAACGAGCAATTCTATTGTCACCCACAGGTGAATTGAAACGGTGCAAATAATTACCGTGTATTATACGAAAACATAACAGATACGTGTTTTTTTGCCTTTTTGCCCAGTCCAGATTTGTGGATAGGACACCTTGCAGTTCTAAATTTGAATCCAGCACTTGTTGTTTTGATTAGAGGGATTTGAGAATAGCTGAGATTTTGCCGTACTTTTAATAAGAGCTTTCCAAAACTATTTCCATACCTTCTCAAATTTTTATATTTCTGAACATGGAGCGAAATGAGGTGGTTAGCGAGCAAAAGAGGGGGTGGTAGCACATGGAGATAGAGTACGAAGAGAAGGAGTCCTTCCAGTGCTGGCGACAACACGGCATGCCAGCGGATGTTCAGTTGCAGGACCGTCAGCCTGTCCTCGCTGGGTCAGGGCCCTGTAATTATGTACGAACATCCGTCGCCAATATGTCTTCAGTCGGTTAATGCAACCTGCATCTAGCGTTTTTACCTCCTCGTCCTCCCCAGGTCACGGCCACAAATGTCATCATCAGGCATCATCAGCATCCGTTCCCAACATGAAGCAGCCCAAATGTAAATCGTCTGTACCCACCACTGTGGATAATCCATTGTTGAAAGACCTATTTGATGACAAAATGCGGTTGGGGTTCAGAAGCATGTTAAAAGATCTAAGAGGATGATTTAGGTCTGCTCTGGAGACAGTTATGATGCCATAAGAGGTGGTGATGGAAGCCGGTTCAAATCGGCAAAAATCCCGGAGGCGGTCGGGCATCGGCCATGCAGTGCCCCTTGCTTGGAGCCCGCAGTATTCCGGATGCAGAAAGTCAGGACGGACATAGTCACTGTGTTGATGATGATGAAGATGACGACAGTGCGGATCCATCCTGGTCTTTTCCGCAGAATTTGCTTGCGAGCGCTTCATCAGTGGCGGAGGAGGAAGACGAGGGGGTCGTGTCACTACGGGTCCCGCCACAAAAAGGGAGGAGGAGCGGTCGCAGAGAAGTCCGCTGATATGATTCCGCCTCAGCCACGGTCAGCGCAAACCCCGCTCCTCGCTATCGCCGTCAAAAAGGTCCAGGACCATCCAAGCCTGGGCTTTTTTGGACCAAGCCTCTGATTCACCAGCGATGTCAATATGCCGCCTTTGCCATAAACGCATAAGTAGAGGCAAGAACCTTAAGTGGTTAAACCACACCAACAGTGTCTTGTACATGCAGCGAATGCTGAGTTGAAATGGAGGGAAACACTTTGCCAAAAAAGGCCAGGACCGACGCCGGGCCTCCAAACCACTGTCACACCCTCTAGTGAGGGGGCCTTCTGCCTCCTCTCCTCCGCCACCACCAGCGTTTCTCATCTGCCTTGTCTCTCAGAGTCATGATCAGGATCAGCTCGCTTCAGCCTCACAGTCGTCGAAAGTACCACCAGCACCACCAGAGGGAACCCATCCTACCCTTCTCCTTCCGCCAGTTTGACGACCTGCACGACGTACAGCGGCCAGTCTAGAGCCAGCTTCTGTCTTCAGGTTTGGGAGCAAAGAAGAAACACTTTTAACCCAAACCATCCCAAAGCCAAAAAGCCTGAATGTCGGCACATTGCCAGGCTTTTGCCTTTGGAAATGTTGCCTTTTCCGTTTCTGCGTGGACAACAGATGGGTTCCGCCACGTCATGGCCCTCGCCTGCCCCCAATACCAGATACCGAGCAGGCATTTTTTTTTGCAGAAAAGCGGTCCCTGCCCTGGCCGCCACTTGTCATCTAAAATTTCAAGCGCGTTGTTTGCATCTGTGTCACGGAGGAAAAGTCCATATCACCACGGACAGATGGACTTGTAAGCACGGCCAAGGCCGCTATATCTCTGTGGACAGTCACTGGGCTGAGCTGGGTGGATGTCTCTGGGGATGACGGCTTGGCTTCAGGCTCGGCGCACGCTCTTCAAACCGGCAGGGAGGATGGTGCACGGGGCTCTTTCCCCCAAGGTTCCTCTGGTGGCATCACGGCCAGGAGGACACCAGGCCGGTTGAAATGAATCTGCCTTGGAGACGTCACACACAGGTCAGGAGCTGTGGAGGCTCTCCGCAACGGAGCTCCCAGCGCTGACTGAGGAGCCAAGAACCTTGTGCCAGGCAAGGTGGTGTGCGATTAACGGGCGAAATTTGGCTGGCCGCCCTTAAGATCTGGTTAGGCTGGAGCACATCCATTGCGGCACATGTCATGACCTTTTCGTCCAGAAATTTCTAAAGAGCTACCCGGTTATGGATGCCTGCTGAAGAAGGCTCGACGGTCTGACGTTCGCACTTCCGACGTTTGCACCCTGCATTCGTCCCGCCTGGCTGCAGTTGTAGCATTAGCTCGGCCTCCGTAAAACCGTATCATTGTTGACCGTGGCAACACGCTGGAATTCCAACCCTCCACTATTGCTCAGCGATTGTGGGAGGCTGCGCAATGCCATTACGCGGTACGAAGTGACACATGGCCCTGACAAGGCAGCGGTGCGGACCTTGGGGTGTTAGCCACGAAAGTGGAGGGCAGCGTGAAAGAGCTCACTGCATCCTCCTTGCCAGTTTTGAAGAAAGCCACCAAAGTGGTCAGTGCGGACGATGCTTGTCAGCATAGAGCATTGTGTGGATCTTAGTTTCTGGAACGATCGGTTGGACACTCTGAAACATCAGGGTCCCGCCAGCGACGGAGGAGGAGACGGACACAGATGCGGACCACGGAGCTTCTCTCGTCAAATCACAAGGCGACAGTTTTCATTTTATCGGTCTACATTAGGCAGTGGTTCAGGGTCCAGGCTAGTGCAGGCGGCACCTCAGCTCTCGGGATGCTATCTCAGGCAAGGTCAGGGCTGTGTTGAAGCTGTGAGGAGGAAGCGGAGGAGGAGGGAGGAGGTATTCCTAGACATGACGTTACGACGCGTCCCTGCTTGGGAAAGAGGTTGGTTCGACTTTTGAGGCGGAGGAGGAAGAGAGTTTGTAGTGCCCCTCGACCAGAGGCTTGGAAATCAAGGCTCCATCTCTCACAGATGTGCTTGGATGCTCCATTTCCTCCAACATGATCTCGCATTAAGGCCTCAAATGAACAACTGTTGCTGGGTGGACACCTCTGGTCCCTGGTACAAATCAATAATATAGACTTTCTTCCACCCCAAACTAGAGAGTAAATGCAGGAAATGGAGATCCTTGCTGATTGATCAAATACTGGAGACATCTGTTGGGCTGCTTCACGTTCTTCAAATGTCACGGTGGAACAACGCCAGCGACGTTGACAGCAGTAGGAGTGCGCCAAGTAGCCGTAGCGGCAGCCAGCGCAGCAGCAGGGCAAGGAGTGGCAGAAGCCTAATGGGTGACCTCTGGCATCCTTTATTTACCCGCTCACCAAAACGCATGCAATGCAGGCCACACATACAAAACCAGAGACCAGCTTAAGATCGATGTTGCAGACTATCTGCGTCTCAACACTTGATGTTTTTGTATGATGTGTTCCGGACCCAATAGACTTCTGGGGAAATCAAATTGGTATGAATGGCCGAGTGGCACGCACACGCAATAGAGTGCTTGTCTGCCCAGCAGGCCAGCAGTCATATCTGAGCGGACCTTAAGCACAGTGGAGGAGTCATTACAGACAAACGTCGGCTGTTCACCAGATAATGTGGATAGTTTCACTTTCATCAAGATGAATCAGGCATGGATTTCTCTGATGATGTTGTGGGCCCCAATTGCCGAGGTCACCGATTAGTTGTGTCTACTTCACCCATTCCTCTCCAAACAGAAATGGTCCTCTTGAAAATTATTTTTAAAATGATCATTTTTACTGCAATGTTTATTCTCAATTCCCAACAGTGTCATTTTGCTGGGTTTTGCTTGAGAAGACTAAAAGATCCAAGGTTTATGAACAAAACCATATTCCATTTATCACTTTATTCTTTAGAATTTTTACATTGTCAATGGTTTTTGGGGTCATGTTGCTCACAATTTTTAACAGTGGCTGAGAAGTCATATTTATATTTTTTTGGGTTCATTGTTCGCTGTGGATACAGCTATATATCATGGTCTTTGAAACAGAAAGGTGGCTTCTAAGTGGCATTTCTCCTTCACAATTTTTGTAACAGTGGCTGAGAAGTCATATTTATTAATTTTTTGGGGTCATGTTGCTGTTGAGATAAAAGGCTATTAATTTTGGGTTCCTTTGGAACAGAAATGTGGCTTACTAAGTGGCATTTCTCCCTCCACAATTTTTACAGTGGCTGAGAGTCATATTTATAATGTTTTCGGGTCATGTTGCTGTGAGATTACAGCAATAATCATGGTCCTTTGGAACAGAAAGTGTCTTCTACGTGGGGATATTCCTTCACAATTTATTAACAGTGGCTGAGAAGTCATTTTTATAATTTTTTGGGTCATGCTGCTTTGAAATGAGCATTTACTACAGGTCCTATTCTAAAATTGTGTTTCTAATAGGAAATTGGTCTTCCACAAATGTCAAAAAGTTTGCTCGTGGGTCTGTTTGTATTTTTGGGGGATTTTGCTGTGGTCCATCGAAGCTTTGGTCAGTGTGGCTAAGGGTGATGGTTGCACGTCATAAAACAGGAATAGGTAGGTAGGACACTGTTATGGGAACATTTGCCAAAATGATTGTTTTGCAAGATCTTAACATAGTTATCAATCCCTTTATATTGGAGACAAGCCCATTTAATACAATTAAAAAAGAGAAACAAACATTCTGGTTGGGATTCATCCGATTTTAAAAAAATGTGTTTTCTACGAATTAAACGTACTAAAAAACTTGCATGTACAAATAGCTGTTAAAAAGATTCCTCTGAATTGTAAAGGGAGGTACAGGAAACATTGACCAGATGGTAGGTTATCAGAGGACATGGAGTATGGAGCACGGAACTAGAGAACAAAGTACAGAGACCATTTTCTCCAGCACATTGAGTTAATGAGAAAAAAAGAATGCCAGATAAAAGGGCACCTGGGTGTAAAACAGGAGCGTTAACCACCAGTATTTCCAAGTTGAAGGCTCAATTGGTCCACATCATACGGAGGGGGCAAGCGTACCCAGGTATTGACTGTGTATGAGGGAAGGCTGGAGTTCTCACACTTCCGTTCCGCACTTGCTTCAGCACGACAGTTTATGGGTTGCTGCGTCATTCAGGGATTTTAACCTGCGTGTTAATAGATGACGGACGCCAGCCTGGCTCTCACCGCACCCACTGAAACTCCGGCCCTGGGTCATCGCTGTGGCCAGGAAGGTTTAGTCAATGTCCAGTTCAACTCTAAATTCGGTGTTTGTTGAAAAGACTCCTTTTTCCTGGCACTTTTTAAATGTGGGGGTCATGCAGGTTTGGGGCTCATGCTTTGGCCCAGGACAGATATAAGTCAATGTCCAGTGAAACTAAAATGGTGGTTGAAAGATCCTTTTCAGCACTTTTTAAAATGTGAGAGGTCATGCAGGTTTGGGGCTCAGCTGTCGCCAGGACAGGTATAGTCAATGTCCAGTTCAACTAAAAATGGTGGTTGAATGACTCTTTTTCGGTACTTTTTAAATTGGGGGTCATGGCAGGTTTGGGGTCATGGCTGTGGCCCAGGACAGGTATAGTCAATGTCCAGTATCAACTAAATGGTGGTTGATAGAATCCTTTTTCCGGGCACTTTTTAATGTGGGGGTCATGCTGGTTTGGGGCTCTTGGCTGCGTTCAGGACAGGGTTAGTCAATGTCCAGTTCAAGTAAAATGGGTTCATTTTCATATGACCTTTGGCACTTCTTTAATTTGTGGGTGTTGATGCAGGTTTAAGGTTCTGTGTGGTACAAGGACAGGTAGTGAATGGTGGTTTGTTGAACTTTTTTTCTGTGGCTTTTATAGCCTATAGGTGTTGTGCTTAAGATGTAGCAGGTATCCATTTGACTGTTGTGGTGTTAATTCAGCTTCTCAGGCCCGGTGTGGGTGTAAGATGAAGGTGGTGTTGCTCTCCCATAGACTTTAATGGTCATCGGAGATGATCGGACTATCGAAAAAACCTTATCGATGGTGGGGTAACTATCGACTATCGATCGATGTCGATAGCCAACGTAATCGCTCAACACTAGTGATTATATATTGCATCGACCTTAAGGGTGCTTTCACACAGCGCAGTTCTGGTGCATTTTTAACTGCGCTCCAATTAAAATGCCTTTATTATCAGCAAGCTTATTTCACTTATCTAAACTGTTTGGAAAGTGAGTAATCAATTAGTGTGTGTGTAATCCACAAGATTTCAAACACAGTCATTGATTGCATACTTAAAACACCTTTCTGAACAATTTAGACAAACAAAATAAGCTTGTGGTAATAAAGGCAGTTTAATTGGAGCGCAGTTAAAATGGCACCAAAACTGCACTATGTGAAAGCACCCTAACTGTTGCTGAGGCACAGCCCCAGGGGCGTAGCTACAGGGGGTGCAGCGGTAGCAGTCGCTACCGGGCCCTGCAGCCTGAGGGGGCCCAAAAGCCCTTCTTCCACATAAGAAAACATTAGTATTGTAAATTGTACATGGTAGCTGGGGGCCCCATTTCACTTTGTGCACTAGGGCCCAAGAGCTTGAAGTTACGCCTCTGCACAGCCCGCATGGTGATTTTAGTAGTAGTGATGTTTGGTTGTATAGACCTTAAGGGTGCTTTTCACACAGTGCATTTTTGGATACGTTTTTGTGCAGAAATGTACTGCATTAATTGCTGTGCCTTTCTGCACAAAAAACGCATTTGAAAAACACCAAAAAAAAATCAAAAATGAAGTGCGTTTTGAGCATCTTTTTTGGGATGCGATTTTTAGTGGCAGGAATGCACAGCAATTAATGCAGTACATTTGCTGCACAAAAAAACGCATCAAAAAAAGCACTGTGTGTAAAGCACCTAAGGACTCGTTCACACGGCTTATTTTGCCGGGATATTTGGCGCCGTTTTACTGCGCGCGATTTGCGCTGCATTTTTTTTTTTTTACAAGTACGGCGCCAATCGTCGGGTAATTACGGTAATCCACTGCTCTCACAGAGAACAGTGGATTCCATCGCTTCTCCCGCTCGGCGAATCCGCCGCGGGGGGAGAAAGTGACATGCACATTATTTACGGCCGTAGCAGAGCCGTAAACAAATGCATTGTCTATGGGCCGAGAGCTGGCGCCCTCGCCGCGCTCCGGCCACGCCCGTCCCGGCCCCTTATTCACGGCGGATTGTGAGCTCAATACTGCTCACATCCGTCGGGATAAGCCGTGTGAACACAGCCTACTGTTGTTAATGAACAGTGGATAGTAATTTAGTTGTAAGTGATGCTTCGTTGGCTGCAAAATTTGTTTAGTGACTTAATTGTTTAATTTTATTGTTATACTAGATTAAAGAGACAGATGAAAAATGAACTGAGAAATATTTTTAAGTTTGGCATTGACCTTGACTATAAAGTTTGAGACTTTACCATGTTCTAACAAGTGAGACCCCAGAAGAAAAATATTTCGAACCGTACATTTTTAAGTCCAAAGTTCACATCAGTATTCTGTTGCAAATGAACAAGAAAGGGGCTTAAAGAGAACCTGTCACATAGATTATGCCCCCTGCTATGACAGAAACAAGCTAGTGGCCAGACCTGTGTTCCGTCCGCTAGTGTGTCCCTTATTCTGTAAGATGCTTTAGGTTTTCGTGTATTTAATCTTCAAATCTGAGTTTTCAGCCGAAGAGTCATTCGAAAGAGTATTCAAAGAGTCGTTTTTTTTTCAAAAACCCGTCCACCTGATGCTAGCCGCCCATTCTGCGGCTAGCCCCACCACTTCAATGATAATAAAACCTATTACTTTGGAATAGGTAAGAAATGTGAATAATGTCAGTTGGTGGGGCTAACCTTTGGTGGGCGGGACTAACCACTGATAAGGAATAAGATCTTGAGGGGTAAATGCTCTAAAAACTACAGCTCTTAAGGAATAAGGGGGCACAGATGGCTAGAAAAGCAGGTTGTCACTAGCTTGTGCTGTCTCTGCAAGGGGGGCGGCAAAACTATGTGAAGGTTCCTTTAAGTCCAAATAGCCAGCACCATTTGTTAAAATAAATCAAAAACTTCTTTAATTATAATTCCATTAAAAGATATAGATATCCAAGTGGTCAGACAGACTGATGCGTTTCTGATAACTGTACCCCTTATCCGTAGTATGAATTCTGTTGAAAATCCCATCAGATCTGGAGGAAATACAGCACTACATAGCTATTCTTCCATGTTATACATGGCTATTCTTCCTGTCAAAACATCAGAAGGCTTGACAGTACTTTAGGAACCATATTATATCACTGGTGTCTATTGGGCGCCAGTAGTAAGTACAGAACAATAATTCTCCAACACCACAGAATGCCCTGGAAGAAGTTGATGGAGGACAAGTCCTGGGTCAGACCAAGATGTGAGTCTGTCTTTCAATGTGGTGATAAATGTTTTATCAAAGCTCGTTTTTAACTCTGTGAGCATACAAATAAAACACCTGGAGATACCTTAGCTTGGTAGTGCTGCAGCAGTTTTACTGTTGTCTTAGTATGTAGACGGCTGTTATGAGATTGGATCTATGGGAAGAACCTAAGACAAGCAAGCAGCAACCTGATAAAGCCCTAGGATTGGGATTATTAGGGAAAAGGACTGTGGCTCAATGGAATGTGCTTCCACCTAAAAGCAATGTCACAAAGGATTCTTTGGAGTCATTGATTTCATTGGGAGAACTGAACCATCTCTTTGTATTACAGTGGTGTTTTATACTTTTGGGTTTGAAACACAGATAGTAGCTTTTTGTGTATTGTTCTTCTTTGTGAACAATAATTCTGGCTCAGAGTCAGAGGTCATTACGAATATATTTGAGGGTATTTAGCAAGATACAGTAGTTCCCTATATTTTAGTAAGTTATTTAGCCTCCACACTACACATAAATACAGTAACATCTGGGGGTTCTGATCCCTAGAATTATATTGTAGCTGTAGTTTTGACATGCACCCTCATTGCTGCCAATTCTAACGTCTTCAACGCCACTGGTCCCTGAATCACCTGTCTGTTAAAAAAAAAAAAATAATATAATATAAGGTCACTTATATGGACACAGTTATGAGATGGCGAATCGATTCTAATACGAAGTGGAATTCGTTCTAGATTGAAGGATAAAACTTTCGGTGTCGTTTAGTGAATCGAAACTGTGGGGTGATCTCGCGGGAACAAAGTGTGCTTTTCATTGATTAAATGGCTGCGAGACATGGCGTTACATGGGGCAAAGCACTCCAGGGAGGAAAGGAAGGGCATAGCCTGCATGACATGGCAGAGATGAAGCCAATCAGAGTACCGGCGGGATTCTGTGACAGTACAGCACCTATATAGACCGAGGCGCCGCTGGGCTCACTATCTCCCTACTCACTGTACTGGACAGGGAAGGTTGTGATGGGTGTGGATAGCGCTTTGAAGAAGATTTTACACAGCGATTTCTTTGTGGGGTGTGTTCAGCTAGTCTCAGAGACTGTTCTTGAATGTTTTTTCCTGACTTTTTTGGGGTATTGGATCTGAAAATACCAGTGTGCGTTCCACTGCAGCTGCAGATAAATACATTCAATGATCCAAAGTGGGCATCTAAGCCAGTTCCTGTTGTATTTCATTTAAAGAAACAGGTTTTTACAGTACAATTACCACTTATTTTTGGCTGTCAATTCTATTGCGCCAATTTACAATCAGGAGGTTAATTAAGGTTGTTTTGCTGGTGTTGCTGCACAAACAATAAACCGTCTTTTTCAACGCCAAATATAGATTTTTTTTTGGTAGCCTAATTCACAAGCAAAGGTTAAGTACAATTTTATTATCTTGTTGTGTTGGCGTAGAAAAAACGCCATTGTAACAACGTAACAAAAGCTTCTAGTTGTGGTGGATCAATTCTTATTGCGGCAATTTTATCCAAGGGGTTATATTAAGCGTTGTTTTTGTGGTGTGCCTGACAAAAATAAAACCGTCTTTGTTCAACGCCAATAGATATATTTTTTTTGGAGCCTAATTCACAAGCAAAGGTTAATTACAATTTTATCTTTGTTGTGTGGCGTAGAAAATACACCATTGTAAACGTTACAAAGTACTAGTTTGTGGTGCGCTCAGTTCATTGCGCCGATTTACATCCAGGGGTTAATTAAGCGTTTGTTTTGCTGGTATGTGCTGACAAAAATAAACCGTCTTTTCAAAAACGCCAAATATATATATTTTTTTTTGGTAGCCTTTATTCCTCAAGCAAAGGTGTAAGATTTACCAATTTTATCTCTTGTTTGTGTGGCGTAGAAATACGCCATTGTCAACACGCTACAATGCTATAGTTTGTGGTGGCTCAATTCTATTTAGCAATATAAAACCAGGGGTTAATTAAGCGTTTGTTTTGCTGGGTGATGTGACAAAAATAAACGTCTTTTTCTCAAGCCAATATTATATTTTTTTTTTGGTAGCCTAATTATCAAGCAAAAAGTTAATTACAATTTAATCTATTGTTGTGTGGCGTCGAAATACCCATTGTAAAACTCGCTTCAAAGCTACAGTTGTGGTGGCTCATATTCTATTGCGCATTTACATCCTGGGGTTAATTAAGCGTTGTTTGCTGCTGTGCTGACAAAAATAAACGTCTTTTTAACACAGAAATATATACATTTTTCTTGTAGGATAATTACAAGCGGAGGTTAATTAAGCCTGTTTGTGCTTTTAACATTTAGTAAAACCCCAGTGCTTGTAAACGGACACATACAAGTAAATTTTTCTGGCCATTTGTGGAGCGCAAGTTTATATCAAGGGTTACCCATGTTGTTACTGGGTTCATTTGGAGTCTCAAAACAGGGTGTATATTTTATCTTTTACAGATAGTTTCATCAAACAGTGTCTGTTAACATTTTTGAACAAACTGTATGTCAGACAGAGATGGGTGGCAGGCTCTGCAAATGCGAGTGGCAGTGCACCAAAACATTTTGAAAAGCGGGCAGGTCGCAGCACAGCAAGGGGAAGTCGGCTAGCAGGGGTCACTCGGTGAGGCCACACTGCGGCTGTCATTAGCGCCGGTGTGTTGGTTCAGCACCCCAAGGGTTCTTGATTGGTTGACTAGGCTCATCCTTCTTCACTCCAGATGACATCTGACAACCAGCCAAGAGTCGGTGGGAACTCAGGACACAACCACTTAGTTGGCATGGGCCCGGGAAGGGGTCAGCGGGCCTCACCTGTTCAGCCGCCTTGACATCCAGTTCCCTCATGCAGGGGATACTATGTGGTCTGGGATCATCGCCATATATAGCGAGGATGAGAAACAATTTTGTGCGAGGGCAGTCAGCAGCTACTTGGCAGCGGAAGATATGGGGCCAATATCCCCAGCTTCTTGCAGTTGGCGGCAAAGTATAGATGTGGAGAGTGGCATGGGAGGTATGTGGTTGACGAGGTCAGCTCGGCTGACCAAGGACGGTGATGAAGACAGTAAGTGACGATGAAACACAAATAGATGTTGATGTGCCGACCGCACTTGGGGGAGCCGGGTGAAGCAAGGGCTTCATATTCGTCAGGAGGAAGAGGGCGTCAGCTTGCGCGTAGGCAGCGGCTCAGCCAGCAATGTGGGTTGTTGTGCCGTGAGTCAGCAGGGTGAGCAGGCCGTGTGAGGTCGGGAGCCAAGCGGCCACGGTCAGAAAAACCCGTTCGCAGGTCTAGACAGTATCGCAAGGGGACTCAGAGAAGGCAGCGGGCGGCAGATAGTCACTCAGTGGGAGCGTTGGCGTAAAATCAGTACTTCGGCGGATCGTGGGCAGTTCTTGCTAAGACACCGGAGGAGCCGATATGGGGTATATGTAGAATTGTGGGCAGAAAGTGAAGAGTGGCCAGGGAGCTAACGTTGCACAACGGGCCCTGCATCAAACAATGCTGCGTCACCATCGGTGGCCTGGGAGATACGTGGCTCAGATGTGGTGGTCCATCCTGCGCTGCAGCAGCAGCGGGCCAGTGGCACGCATTGCCATTTCAGCAGTCAAGGCTCCACCACCTCTCAGAAGGCAGCTGTTTTCTTTGACATTCTCCCGGTCCAGGCTCCTGCTCCCTCGTACTCATGGCGCAGCAGTTCGTTCAGAGAGGCGATTGTAAAGAGACACAGTATGCGTCCAACCTTCCTACAGCGTTGCAGCAAGCTGACCGTGCTTCTGTCCAAGTTGTTGGTACTGCAGTCCTCCACTTCCCAAATGGTGGACTCCTCGCACCATCAGAGAACTAATGGCTTGTCGAGCCGAGATGGAGAGTTCACCAAGCGTATAATTTCTTTGCCCCAACAAGGCAGTTCCAGCACTTCATAAATTATGTAGAACAGAAGTGGGTCAGTCCTTGAGCTTATCGGTTGTGTTCCAGGTACACGGCTGCGGCGGACGTCTGGAGCTGTAAACACGGTCAGGGCCAGGTTATTTTTTTACCCAAATGTCCTTTACGGGCCCATGGGTGAATGTGCTTCCTGCCAGGCACACCAACAACTTGGTTCAGGAGACGCCGCTTTCTCCTCCACGTTGTCAAACTGCTGCTCCTGCGACTATGTCGCCTCCTCCTCCTCCTCCACCACCACCATCTCAGCTCCACAAGTATGCTCATCGACCACATGTGTAGGCACAGCGGTGTAACGCAGTTCTACACCTGACTTGCTCGGCGATACGAAGTCACCAGGGAGGAACTGCTCCGAGTCATGCAGCACGAAAAATCGATGTTGGGCTTTCTCAGCGCCAACTGAAATCGGAACCCATGGTGACGGACAATGGGAGGAAAAACCATGGTGGGGTGCAGATAGAGGTGTCCTCGCTGCACCGAGGAGGGTTGGTCCATGCGCCCTGCATGGGCCACGTGTTCAATATGGTTGTAAAAAGGTTCTGAGTCTTTCACCGATCTTCAGAACATTCTGAAAATGGCCAGGGGAAACTGTGCATGCACTTTATCCATCGTACAAAGCAGCAAATACACCATCCTCGAGTTGCAGGCAGAACGGCTCCCCCAACATGCTCTGATATGCGGATGTTTCACCGCTGGAATTCCAGCCGCACATGTTTGGGACCGACTGTATGAACAGAGAAAGTGGCCGATTAACGGATTTTTTGATGGATCCAGGCAGACATGAAGTACTCCCTGTGTAACTTTGATGTAAGCAGTGGCTGCTCATGCGTGACCACCTGCCGTTTGTTGGAGGCCATTCGACGGACGGCCTAGTTATTTGTCAGTCGCCAGGACTACCGGTATGGAATAACGTCATTCCACTGCTTCATGATCCGTGGAAACAGATGTGGAAAAATCTGTGAGGGGCAGGGGACTGGAGTGGGGTGGTCGGATGTGCGGACTACCATCTCGATGGCACTGAGTGAGTCCGGTGGGACTGAAATGGAGGAGGAGGAGGAGGAGGGACATTGGAGAGGAGCAGAAGCATTGTCTGGTTGAAATGAGGTGGTTTTTTACTCCAGGTGAAAGAGAGGAGGAGCCGGAGCAGCTGGAGGGGTGGATGGAGGATGAGGAAGACGAGGCCGATGACTCAAGCACCGTGGCAGTATACAGTGGAAATGGAGGCAGGGAGCCCTCGGAGTCACTTGTGCAGGATGTCCGAAGCATGCTTATTTGCTGGCTCGTGACAGCCGAATAGTCAGCATCCGGCAGAGGGTCGTTTTTGGCTCTCACCTATTGGACCTCCTTAACAGGTCAAATTGGGAGCCTTTTTCCAGCTATTGAGAGGGAAGACAATTTCACAAAATATGGGAAAATCCTCGTAAACATTGGCGGTGCCTATGTGCGGCATCGTCCCTCTCTGGACAGGTCTGACCGGGGGGTTCTCAGCGCTCACGTATACTGCGCGGCTGCTGGGGGAAGGTGGAGGGGGTAGGAGCAGTTACCAGCTCCATCAGCAGTAACCTAAGTTGGAGTCACTTATGAGTTGTTCCTTCACCGCCTAGTGGAGGAGGGCGAGTCACCAGCAGCAGCAGGCAGAGGACATGGAGAATTCCCTGAACAAACAGGTCTGTGGGCCTACTTGGGACAGCACTTCTGCCACCCAGTTAGAAGATCCGCTGTCTACTGGCGCAGCCAAACCGATGTGTGGCGCAACGTGCCGGTTTGCAGTGGAGAAGCTGTTCCTGCCCGGGCCAGTAGTGTGGCATCAGAGGGGTGTTCAGTGCGGCGGGGCCATCGTTACCCCAAGAGAACCCGCTTTGTTGTCCACGTGGAAATGTTGATACGACTTGACCTTTGTCAAAGATGAATCATGGTGGTCGGCCCAGGATTTCCACACACCAATTGCTTAGGCGTCAGTCTGGTTCAAATTACGGCTCAGCCACTATTCTGATGCCGCCTCCGCATGATGCCACACATTTGCTGATAGTTTCTCCCATCTGCACTACCACCGTCATTACCAGGGACTGGTATTGCCACCCACCTCAACCACTCTGTCATTGTGCATCTCTATGCTGCATCATGCTGCTGCTGCTGTTGCTGTTTGCCGTGACATCCACACTGTGGTATTGTGACACTATGCGGCTGGTACTGTTTTGCCACCTCCAGCATGTCTTTGTGCCACTCTGACTCATGCTGTTGCTCTGTCATCACCTCCACTCTCTGTCATTGTGCCACTGCCTGTCCTCATTCTGCCTGCTGCGCAGTGACGTTAGTCCAGTCTCTGCTCATGTTTTCATTGTTGCCGTTGTGGTTCACAGCTTGTGTTATTTGGCCACCTGCGAATGACCATTGTGCCAGCTCTCTGACCTCATGCGATGTGCTGTGGAACTCCTGTCGTGCCTCTCTCACTGTGTCATTGTGCCATGTTGACCTCATGCTGCTGCCGTGGCTGCGGCCGTGCCTCCACACTGTGGCTACTTCCCTGTTTTTGCCACCCGAATTTGTCATTGTGCCACGGTCTGACCCTCATGCTGCTGTGTGGCTTGCTGCCGTGCCCTCCACACTGTGTCATGTGCCACTGTCTGACATTATGCTGCTGCTGTTTGCTTCTGCCGTGCATCCACCACTGTGTCATTGTACCACTCTTTGGCCTACTTCCTTTTTTGCCTAGCTCCGAATTATGTCATGTGCCCATGCCTGACTTAATGCGCTTGCCACCGTGACCTCCACACTGTGTCATTGTGCACACTCTGCGGCCTGAGTACTGTTTTGCCACTCAGGAATGTATTTGTGCCACTGTCTGACTCATGCTGCTGTGGCTGCCGCACGTCACCCACCACACTCTGTCACTAATGTTGCCACCTGAGCTCTCAGTTTGTTTTTTTTCCAGCTTTTTGCTGCCATGACATTATCAGGTACGTTCTGCTTCTGTTTTTTGGTCAGTTTTGCCCCATAAGTGCCCAGGGCATTTTATAGTGAAGACGATCTTAAGACGCGGGGACAGTCATGTGCGTGTCTTACTAAAAACACAAATTGTATGAAGAACAACAAAGCTCCCTCTGATATTTAAGCATTGCAACAACGTTCTGCAGCACCAATGCAGCTTGGGCAGCTGGAATTAGCTGTTTTTGTAACGTGATTCGTTGCCGAAGGTAATTGGACCGAATGAATTTTGTCGGAAATCAGGCGAACGTGAGCCGACCGAATTTTTGAGAAATTCGCCTATCTCTAGACACAGTATCTGGTACTGTTATGACGAGCTAATACCAGATGACACTACGTTTTACCAACACAAAATATTTTACACTGAGCACAGGATACTCTAAGTGTAAAGTTAAGAAAAACATTCCCTTTTGTCTTTCTTTAATTTGTTCCATGCTTTATACACACTTATATGTAAGACAACCTTGATAACTGTCAGGAGACTGCATCACACAGTATAAATCAAAGCGTTTGCTTAAACTATGCCACATGATCCTAGTCAAAAGTGTCTTAGATTCTTTTTAGAAAACATAAAACAAATTGGTCTGCCAATCCTGGGTTAGAGATCTCCTGCCCTGTGAACCCAACACTGTCTCAAGGAAACCAAATATCTAAATTTAGTATGAACACATGTATCAAAGTGTCAGGGAATTTACGGGAGAGAAATGTATATTTTTTATACTCAGGAGTTTTTAGAACTTGTTATTTGAGAAGTGCCTTCATTTCAATACCGTCTAAATTAACCTATGCATGCATGGAAATACTGCTCATAGATATAGAAGATTTATCACAATAAGGTGGCATTATCATGTATTGAGAGTACACATTCAAGAAATTATATTTGGCAGAAGTTCAATCTACTGTTGTGTTTTACTTCTGTTTTACACACAATCGTGTGGTTGATCTTATTTTCAGGAACTTTAGCTAGATAAGCATTACAGATTAAGTTCCTCCATTACATTAAACAGAACTAAACAGCCCTTGTCTGTGTAGATGTTCCTACACTGGCACTGCATGGAGAATGGGAGGCAGTCTTGGCATTGTTGGATCTTTGACTATCCACAGCTTAGATGGCCCTGAACATGAAATATTAACTCCTTAGCGTACCATGACGTACCAGTACATCATGGCGATGCTAAGGGTCTATGGAGCGGGATCACTTGCTGAGCTTTTCTCATACTGTCACAGGCAGCGCCATAGCCCATATATCGGGCCGCGGGCTCACCTGCGTCTCCTCTTCCTGCACACTGCCAGGAACAGGTGGCGCCGCGGTACACATTTCGGGCTGCGGGTGTGCTCGTTCTGCCAGCAGGTACTCTCCTAGCCACGTTCCTGCTTGTTTGTGATCCTCTGTCAGCTGGTGCACGCATACCTGCCCCCTAGGGCGCGCGCACACCATCTTTCTGAGAATTAAAGGGCCAGTAGGCCGGTAATTGGCTAATTGCCGGGCACTGACCTTATATTTTCTGGGCTCTTCCCCCACTTACCTGCTGGATCTACAGTGTTCTAAGCCTTAGAGACAGTGTTCCTGATAGTGTTCTTGTTCTACCGTGTTACAGTCCCTTTGCTACATTTCCCGACAATAAACCTTTGCTGCCTGTCCTGACCTTCCTGCCTGTCCCCGACTATGAGCCAGCCTAGCGATTCTGTACCATGACACACCTTGACCACCAATGGAGGAAAGTTGCACCAGGGATAGCGACCTGGGGGTTCACTTGCTGCAGCAAGTCCAACCTGCTTTGCGTACGGCTCTGGCCCCTTAGACTCTGCTCCTTGGTGTGGCTTACATCATCGCCTGCATTGGTACAGCATATCTATTACGTGGCTGGTGAAAGATGTTAGATACAGCTGACACCCGCCATAATGCAGAACAGTGTACAAGCGATTACTCCCCCTGGTGGTTAAGTACCCTAGGGTTATTAAACATATAAAAAAGTTTTAAAAACATAAAATAATAAAAAATGCAAATGCTCAAAACACCTCCTGATTGTCATTTTACAAATAAAAAAAATAAAAAAGATACACATATTTTTAGTCATCGCATCTATTAAAACATAACATCATTGATCCTGTATGATAAACATCATGGAAGAAAAAAATTCTCAACACCAATTGTCCCAAAAAAATTTAGATAAAAAGTAATCAAAGAGTTACATGTATTCCACTATGGTATAACATGAAATTAAGCTTTAGCCTGCAAAAAAAGCATCCTCATTCAGATCGATAAGTGGAAAAACAAAAAAGTTTTGGGTCACAGAATATGTTGCTTCAGCATAAATTTAAGAAAGAGTGTTTTTCATTTTTTCAAAAGATCTGTAGAATATAGATAACACATCATTTATTCCGAAGAATGAACTCCATAGAAATGAAACCCCTGCAAAAATGGTGCAATTAAGTTTTTTTTCACATTCCACCCCACTTAGAATTTGTTTGGGGCTTCCCAGTCCATTATGTGGTATGGTCAATGGTACCATTGCAAAGTACATTTTGTTCCAAAGAAAAAAAGCCTTCATATGTCTATATAGATGGAAAAATTTAAAAGTTATGGCTCTTGAAAGGTGGGGAGGAAAAATCGAACGTGATGAAAAAAATACCTGGCCCTTAAAGGGGATTTGCCAGGACGCAAGTTCCTTACCTCCTTATCAGCACAGCGAGAATGTCAACAAATCACGCTGATCAAAAACAACAATTGGTTTTGCACATGGAAAAACTTTGTTTGAAAAAACAAATGCACACTGGTGTGGCAGCAATTCATATAGACATTTCAAATTCAAAAAACAGTGGCACATTATGGACTAAGGAAACCGTCAAATGGGACATAGGAAATTTGGAAAAAGCATTACTGCTAACTAGAATACATGAAAAAAAAAATTGAGGTTCTCAGTTCACACTTTTGGCCAAAAATGCTTAAGCCCACCTCCCAATCATCAAGGGGACCTCAAGTGCAGGTGGGTCCTACGCTATTGTTACCTCTATTGGGTCCTGTTCAGACCTGCATACTTTAGGGAGCGAAGATACCTGCTTCAAAGAACACTGCACTGATTTAAAACCTGGGGAAGTGGGTGGGATGCAAACACCAAAATGGAGACTACCACTCCTCCCTACATATAATCAAAAACAACAATTGGTTTTGCACATGGAAAAACTTTGTTTGAAAAAACAAATGCACACTGGTGTGGCAGCAATTCATATAGACATTTCAAATTCAAAAACAGTGGCACATTATGGACTAAGGAAACCGTCAAATGGGACATAGGAAATTTGGAAAAAGCATTACTGCTAACTAGGATACATGAAAAAAAAAAAAAATTGAGGTTCTCAGTTCACACTTTTGGCCAAAAATGCTTAAGCCCACCTCCCAATCATCAAGGGGACCTCAAGTGCAGGTGGGTCCTACGCTATTGTTACCTCTATTGGGTCCTGTTCAGACCTGCATACTTTAGGGAGCGAAGATACCTGCTTCAAAGAACACTGCACTGATTTAAAACCTGGGGAAGTGGGTGGGATGCAAACACCAAAATGGAGACTACACTCCTCCCTACATATAATCAAAAACAACAATTGGTTTTGCACATGGAAAAACTTTGTTTGAAAAAACAAATGCACACTGGTGTGGCAGCAATTCATATAGACATTTCAAATTCAAAAAACAGTGGCACATTATGGACTAAGGAAACCGTCAAATGGGACATAGGAAATTTGGAAAAAGCATTACTGCTAACTAGGATACATGAAAAAAAAATTGAGGTTCTCAGTTCACACTTTTGGCCAAAAATGCTTAAGCCCACCTCCCAACCATCAAGGGGACTTCAAGTGCAGGTGGGTCCTACGCTATTGTTACCTCTATTGGGTCCTGTTCAGACCTGCATACTTTAGGGAGCGAAGATACCTGCTTCAAAGAACACTGCACTGATTTAAAACCTGGGGAAGTGGGTGGGATGCAAACACCGAAATGGAGACTACCACTCCTCCCTACATATAATCAAAAACAACAATTGGTTTTGCACATGGAAAAACTTTGTTTGAAAAAACAAATGCACACTGGTGTGGCAGCAATTCATATAGACATTTCAAATTCAAAAAAACAGTGGCACATTATGGACTAAGGAAACCGTCAAATGGGACATAGGAAATTTGGAAAAAGCATTACTGCTAACTAGGATACATGAAAAAAAAATTTAGGTTCTCAGTTCACACTTTTGGCCAAAAATGCTTAAGCCCACCTCCCAATCATCAAGGGGACCTCAAGTGCAGGTGGGTCCTACGCTATTGTTACCTCTTTTGGGTCCTGTTTTTTTCATGTATCCTAGTTAGCAGTAATGCTTTTTCCAAATTTCCTATGTACCATTTGACGGTTTCCTTAGTCCATAATGTGCCACTGTTTTTTGAATTTGAAATGTCTTTATGAATTGCTGCCACACCAGTGTGCATTTGTTTTTTCAAACAAAGTTTTTCCGTGTGCAAAACCAATTGTTGTTTTTGATTATATATAGGGAGGAGTGGTATTCTCCATTTTGGTGTTTGCATCCCACCCACTTCCCCAGGTTTTAAATCAGTGCAGTGTTCTTTGAAGCAGGTATCTTCGCTCCCTAAAGTATGCAGGTCTGAACAGGACCCAATAGAGGTAACAATAGCGTAGGACCCACCTGCACTTGAGGTCCCCTTGAAGATTGGGAGGTGGGCTTAAGCATTTTTGGCCAAAAGTGTGAACTGAGAACCTCAATTTTTTTTTTTTCATGTATCCTAGTTAGCAATAATGCTTTTTCCAAATTTCCTATGTCCCATTTGACGGTTTCCTTAGTCCATAATGTGCCACTGTTTTTTGAATTTGAAATGTCTAAACAAATCACGCTGAGTCATGAAAGCTGCAGGGCTGAGAGGGAGGGGATGAGTAAGGAGTGAGGAAGAAGTGAGCGTCTCAAAACGTAACTAAAATAATGACATTGCAACAGTGCAGACACAGCAGACACAGACACAGCCTCATAGACTGCACTTTCTACCCAGCCCCTTGAAGCTCATTTATTTTCCCTGTCATCAGATAAGAAGTGTTTCACGCAAGCGGGGCCTGTCAGCTCCTCGGTCGTGTCTAGTGGCAGCTTTCAGGTAACTAAGGGGAATTGAGAAATGCTGTAGTTCTCACAGGCTTCACTTTTTGTAATCACATATATTTAGAAAAGTGATTAAATACCCATTTTGGAGGATCCCAAGTCAACATTACATCGTGGAAAAACCCCTTTAACCCCTTAACGACCCTGGACGTATGAGTACGTCCCAGGGCCGCTAAGGGGCTTTGCAGGGGGATCGCTCCGCGACCCCCTGCACAGCCACCGGGCGTTAGCGGCTAATCGCACGCTAACACCAGCAGTAACAGCGCCGGCGGGTGGCTCCGCCCGCCGGCGCTGTTTAACCCATCAGACACCGCGGCAAAGATGGCCGCGGCGTCTGAATGAACGCCGATCGGTGCTGCGCTGATCCGACGACTGGACACGGTGGTGGGGAGCCCTGTGAAGGCTCCCGTCACTTACATTTGCCGGTTTGCCCCACTTACGGCCGTAGACAGGAAGTGGGGAAACTGCCATCTTTGTACACCCTAATGCATTGCCTATGCAATGCATTAGGCTGTATTAACAATCGCGCCCCCTAGTGGTCAAGCACCATAGGGGGACTAAATGTTACAGTTAAAAAAAATAAATAAAGTTTTAAAGTAAAAAAAAAAAGTATTAAAAGTTCAAATCACCTCCCTTTCCCCATTTTACAAATAAAATCATTAAAATAATAAAAAAGTTACACATATTTGGTATCGCCGCGTCCGAAAAAGTCCAATCTATAAAAATATAACATCATTTATCCGTACACTGAACACCGTAGAAGAAAAAAAATTCCAAACGCCAAAAGTGCGTTTTTTGGTCATTTTACGTCACTCAAAAAATGGAATAAAAATGATCAAGAAAGTCGCATGCATTCCAAACTGCTAGCAATAAAAGTACACTTTAGCCCGCAAAAAATGCCCCTCACTGACGTCCGTTAGGTGTTAGTACAAAAAGTAAGTGGTCGCAAAAAATGGCGCCGTGGCGCAAATTTCAAAAATAGAAAATGTTTGGAATTTTTTTACGGTACCAAAACATAACGGAAACCCTACATGTTTGGTATTGCCGGATGCAATACCAGATAATACATTATAATACATTATATTTACCGAAGATTGAACGCTGTAAAAGCAAAACACCCGGAAACATTGCGAAAATACGTTTTTTTTCACACTTTGTCCCACTTGGAATTTTTTTGCGGTTTCCCAGTATATTCTATAATATAGTGAATAACACCATTAGAAAGTACATCTTGTCCCGCAAAATAAAAGCCCTTATGTGTCTATGTAGGTGGAAAAATAAAAAAGTTATGGCTTTCAGAAGGTGAGGAGAGAAAAACGAACGTGTCACCAAAAAAAAACGCCGGGTCCTTAAGGGGTTAAGGAGTTAACGATTTCCTTTTAAATTACACAAGAATAATCACCAGTAATTGTCCCTGAATTGTGAAGTTTGGTTAAAATTCTAAAAAGTCAATTTTTGTTTAGTTATAGCTGTGCCTAGGAAATGACAACCAGTATGGTCATATTTACACTTATTACAATGGTTGTTAGGGTATGTTTGAAAGTATCTGCTGGCCAGAGCGTACTTTCAACAGCGCTCCAATTGACTTTCACATGTTACTTCTTTTTACCGGTGCATAGACACAGAACACGCCGGGTAATAGGTCTGAAAATCATAGCACTATCACGGATGTAGGTGGATTCTCTGGAACACCACAAGTGATGGTATAAGCCATGCCAGGGGGCGGAGTCTAAGTAGCCCCCGGTATTCACCAGAGCCCGCCGCAAAGCGGTTTGGACTTACTACAGCGTGGAACTAGCAGGTCGCTACCCCTGACGTGACTTGCTTGCAATGGCAGCCGGGGTGCAGCGTGGTACAGAATCATTAGGCAAAGGCATAGTCGGGGACAGGCAATGTGGTCAGAAAACGATAACAAGAAGAACCTGTACAAAGTTAAGGCAAAAACTCTCTCCAACAGTCTCTCAAAACACAGTAAAGGACACCAATACTCTGGCCGAGAGTGTAGGAGGAGTCAGCGCCTGGCAGTTAGCCGATTACCAGCACGCTGGCCCTTTAAATCTTGCAAAGCTGACCGGCGTGCCCTAGGAAGTGAGTGCACGCGTGCCAGCATTCGGCAGAGCAGAGTAGGAAAGCAGGAGCGAGGCTGGATAAGTACGGGGCTGAGCAAGGCGGGGGCGGCTGCGGCCCGGAGCGGGGGTCGCAACACGCTCCATGACAAAAACCCCCCCTCGGCTTATACTCGAGTCACTGTCGGCACTCGGGCACTGCGATGGCCCGTGCACCGACAGGGACGCTTCAGTTATATGTGGCGCCTCAGGGAGCGCATATAACTGAACGCTGAGTACCGCCGACAGTGTCCAGGCGCTGCGGTAGCCCAGGTGCTGTCGGCTATCTCTTCACTTGTATGCGACTCCTCCGGAGCGCATACAAGTGAACAGATACCACTGCGGAGCACGGAGCGCTCGCTCTCTGCTCCGCAGTGGACTCCGGGCGTCTGCGGCTGTCCGGAGTTTCCGGAACAGCAGCGTGTGTCATCACGCTGCGTGCGCGGCCTGATGACATCACGCGCCTGTGCCGAGAAGATGAGGGAGAGCGCGCGGGAGGCCGGACAGCAAGGAGGCGGAGCGGCGAGGGAGACGCAGCAGCGGGGAGCAAGGTAAGTGTTTTGTTTTGTTTTAAAATGCTGCCTATGCCTGCCTATAGCCTGCCTAGCGGGGCCTATACCTGGCTATAACGACCTATACCTACCTATACCTGCCTATAACCTACCTAGGGGGACTATACCTGCCTATAACTTACCTAGGGGGACTATGCCTGCCTATAACCTACCTAGGGGGACTATGCCTGCCTATAACCTACCTAGGGGGACTATGCCTGCCTATAACCTACCTAGGGGGACTATGCCTGCCTATAACCTACCTAGGGGGACTATGCCTGCCTATAACCTACCTAGGGGGACTATACCTGCCTATAATGACCTATACCTGCCTATAACCTACCTAGGGGGACCTATACCTGCCTAGGGGGACTATACCTGCCTATAATGACCTATACCTGCCTATAACCTACCTAGGGGGACCTATACCTGCCTATAACCTGCCTAGGGGGACTATACCTGCCTATAACGACCAATACCTGTCTATAACTTGCCTAGTTTGACCTATAACTTGCCTATTGGGACATATAGCTTCCTATACCTGCCTATAACGACCTATATCTGCCTATAACCTGCCTATGGGGGACATTAAACTGCCTATACCAGCCTATATCTGCCTATGGGGGAAATTAAACTGCCTATACCAGACTATATCTGCCTATGAGGGACATTAAACTGCCTATACCTGCCTATGTAATTTTATTGGTATCTATTTTTATTTTTAAAATTCACCAGTAGCCACTGCATTTTCCACCCTAGGCTTATACTCGAGTCAATACGCTTTCCTGGTTTTTGTGGCAAAAGTAGGTGCCTCGGCTTTATACTCGGGTCGGCTTATACTCGAGTATATACGGTATTCCCATTTTATTAATTAGCTCTAAACATGTAGATAAAGGTAAATTATAGATTTTTACCAAATACATTGCTGTTCTAATTTTGCTTCCGTTCAGAGTTAGAGCTGATCTTATCTCTTGCTTTTATATACAAGCTTCCATAGGTTTGGAGCACATAGTTTGCTTGTTTGTTTTCAGGGTCCTATGTTACTTTTACATTGCCTAAGCCCCTAAGAAATTACTTAATTTTGAAAACGATATCCCTCAAAGTGCAATAATTTAAGGGTACAATGAGTACAAGTGCATATGGGTGCATATGTTAGCTGTGCAGAGTAATCAGGGCATAAAAGGTTGTATAGCAGTGTAAATAATATACAGATGTAGCAAAGTTAAACTTAACAGATAACGCACAATGGTATCATGACACCAATGTTATTTCAACTTCTTCAGTACTTTTTAATGGCTCTGTTTGTGATTTTAGAGCAGATAATACAGAAAGCGGTGAATCATGGTCAAGCTAAACTCTGCTACAGTTATCCATAGATGTGTGGACAGGCTTTTCATGGCAGGTTTCCCACTGACAAATGGTGTTATTTCTTATTCCCTTTTTGGAAAAAACATTATTGGTCCCTTCCCTTTTTTCAATTCTAGGGAAGTTTGTTGGGAAGATATTGCCCTGGTACAACATGGGTCCTATACTTTCTGTCTCCTAAATATAAGGGCCTTGTTAACCCTCTCTTAAAACTGAAGGAATGTACTATACAATGTTCACATATAACTAAAAGTTCACAACATTCAGGTCCAATATACACCGTATTGAGATGTTCTTATTTATCCACTATTGTTGGATAATGATATGATTTTTATGTGCATATTTTGGAGATATGAAACTTCCACCAGATGGTCAGATGATTCATGCTATTACTTATGCATTGGTAGTTTTGATCATGTTTTTGTATTGTTTTTGGATTGAGAAAGAAGTGTGTTTTTATTGTAAACTTATGAAACGTTATACTTTATTAGCAGCACTCTCTAGTTGTATATTGTGCTTCCCCCATTGAAGGCAATGTAGAAGAATCTGCAGTAAAATCCTTTAGAAATCTGCAACAAATCCATGACAAAATCTATTTTAATTGGTGGGGATTTTTAGCTGCAGATTTATGGCACACATGCTGCAGACATTATTCAGCAGATTTTTTGTTGAAAATCTGCAGTAGAACCTCCCTGTATGAACAAACCCTAAAACTTAGTTATACTAATGTGCTATGCATCCCTACTCCCTACTCTCTGGTTAAAGAAACCATATCTAATTCGTTTCTAATCAAGGTTACGGTATTTAATAACTGGCTATGTTACACTTGCTTTATTATTTTTGTTATTTTTAAATTGCTAATTACCATAATGGGATCAATGGATCCACAGGGCATAGGTTATGGTGAGCACTATTATTTTGGGTGTCGGCGTTGTTTTTTAGTTTTTTTTTTTATTATCCCTTAAAAATTTTATTTTTTAATAATAAATTAATAAAGATTGATTTTCATACATGATCCGGCACTATACCATTGTTTGAAGTTTAATATGCTAGGCATCTAAGACAAAAAGTGCACCTTTATACAAAAATAAGAAGAAATCAAGAGAGAAAAGGAAATTCATACTCACGGCATTCAAAGCTTTGTTGCTATCAGTAACAACATAACAATACCAAACTTTTATCTTTTAGCATTCAGAGCTAACACAATTTACAGTAATAATAAGTCATAAAGGTTTTTATACTAGACCCTGAACCTTTTCTATACATGCTATAAATGCATTCATGATTATAATTCAATTTTTTTGTGTACAGTAAACCTTCGATGGTGAAAGAATTCTGTTAGCACAGTTATGGCATAGCACACGGGAACAGTTTCAATACTGTTCAGTGACTCAGATATAAATGTTTTGTTTGAAACAATGTAGCCACTGAATAGTCCTGCAAGTGACACATTTATAAAATTGTGAGTAGTGAACATGGTTTAATTGTCATAAAAGTGCATACAGCAAAGTGAAAAAAGCCAACCAAAACCTTAGTAGTTTTTTGCGCAAAAAACTGCAGTTGGATTTCAGGTTCCAGTAGTCCAAGTACATTAGGGCTGCAGGAATCCGACGTCGCCGCGGAATATAGAACATGATTGAGATTATATTATATATATTATATATATATATATATATATATATATATAATATATATATAATATATATATATATTATATATATACTATATATATATATATATATATATATTTATATAATATATTATAACCATAGACTACAGCATGGATTTTCTATTTGAGGGCTACACAGCAACAGGTAATTATTGGTTTTTCAGTGGATTCAAAATACTGAATCCGCTGAAAAAACGGCCAAAATCCTGTGCTGTGTAGACTAGCCTAGTGATTCATCACAAAAAGCAGAAAGCAAGGAAAGTAAGTTGAGGGGATAGTAGTGCTGCGCCAAAGTTGGGTTTATGCTTATGTTTTGAAAGTGGCTCACGGCACTTCATAATGTGTCATGTCGAAACACAATTGCCCAAGCGTCAAAAGGTGTCCTACGCTGTGAAAATGGCATGAATAAACAACACATGAACTGCAACACTTTTTGGCATGAAAGCTACATAAATATGTCCTTATGTACAAATTAGTACAGACTCGCCTCCTGAAGAGTGGTGCAGACAAAAGTCTGTCTTGTTGGACAGGCTCATTCCTTTTGGTGTAAATGCTTTAGGAATATGTCAGATATGATGCACGACAATATTTCTGTCTGGAACCTCCCAGAAAAACTGCTGCGAAACTGTTGTACATCTGGGCTTATGCATTTTGTGAATCTGGTACGTACTTTTAAAAGATTAAAGGGGTTTTGCCACAAAGTAAAATTGACGTGGGAAGCTTGCAAATTAAATAATAAACATTTTTACCATTCATTGTTATTTAAAATTCTGGGACCATTTTTGTTTTAGCTGCCCTTTTAGTGATCCATTGTTTACAGCCCCAATCTCCAGGGGAATACGACCAGGGCTGAGAGCTCCTCAAATCCTGGTCGCACATGCTCAGACATCACCTCTCCTCTCAGACAGCTAAATGAGTGTTCAAACCCCAGGTGCTGTCATTCTACTCCCATCCTCTGTGCTCCTTAGTAATTAGTCAAACAGTGCAAATTTAAATTAAAAAAGAAAAACCTCAATGAGGTCTGTGAATTTATAAACAAAATAAATCCACGGGTTTTGGGTTTCCCCTGGGATTTAAAACCCCAGGCCCCTTGTGTGGGAGGAAAAAAAGCATTCCCTTAAGAAAGTGTAGTACTTGTACCTCTGTAAAAAACCCGGCCCCTTTCTTTGAATAGAGAGAGGAAAGGTTTGGTGATGTCACCCTGCTGGGTCCATGATTTGTAATTAAAAACAACTCCCCACACCCCCCCTTCGAGCAAACAGAGCTGAAGGCTGGATGCAGGAGGTTTTTGAAAGGGAGGATTGGGGCCCAAAACCCCCTTTTTAAATAATTTTTTAAATTGCCCACAGATGATATTTCCCCTTTCATGGGGCTATCCCTGAAGTTTTAAAATCACCCTTTGCTAGCAAAAAATTAAAAATAGTTTTTTCAGTGCATTTGGGTTGTATACCTTCCTCTGGGGGACTCCCTCGGGGCGGGGGGTTGGGGGGGGGGGGGGGAACCCCAAAAATGGCCCTTTCCTAGGGGAAAACCATTTCTGTAAAGGGGTTGGCCCTTTATTTAAAATGGCTGGAATGAAAGGGGTTTGACTGAAAATTCCCCAGAGTTTTTTGGCTGATCACTGGGAATTTTATGGGAAAAATTCTTTGGGATTTCCAAAAATGTTTCTTTTTTAAATGTTTGCTATGGTTTTTTTTTTTTGTAAAAAAGTATTATAGTCCCCCCTCTTAGTAAAAACCTAAAGTGATTAGCAGAAAGGGAAACATTGCAAGGGTTAGAAAATATAGGGGTTTAATTGTCCCAACTTTTTAATTTTTTGGTGTAAATAAATATGCAGTTATGCATTTCTACTAAGAAAACACATTCTTTTATTAATAAAAAGAGAAAAACCCCATCCCCCCAATTTAAAGGGCCAAAAAGCCATATGTTATGGGTTTCACTTTCTCCAATTCCCCTTATATTACTTTTTTAAATTTGCTATCAATGCTTTTAATTTTTCCCATTTAATACCTTAGTTGCAGGGGGCCTTATATTTACAGTATAACTTTGGGTTTTCCCCTGGGGAGGAAAAGCTTAATGGGAAAATTTTTTTAAAAATATATATTCAAAAAAATTTAAATTTTTAAGGTAAAAATTTACCCCCCTTTTTTCCCAAAAATTTAAACAAAAAAATTTAAAAAGAAAAAAAAAAAAAAAAAAGTTAAACAATTTGCATCACAGTTTCTGAAAAACTTTCGGGTTATTTTAAAAATCAAAATGTTATTTATCCTGTATAGGAAAAAAACCATTAGTAAAAATTTAAAACTATTTCCCCAATTTAAAAAATACTTTCCAGCCCTTGGGGAAAAGGAGCCCCCTTTTTTTTCCGGTCAAAGGAGGGAAAAATTTAAAAAAAAAGGGTCATTGTTCGCGGGGGAAGGGCACTGCAGCACAAATTAAAAAAAAAAAAAAAGTACTAAAACATGACGGTAACTTTGAAAATATGGTATCACAGGAATCGTACTGACCTGCAGAATAAAAACAAAATGTCGCTCATACTGCACAGTGAACTACATAAAAACAAACCCCCCACAAAAATTGTGCAATGCCGTTTTTTCATGTTACACCCCACAAAGGAAAAAAAAGGGGGGTTTCCCAGTATAATATATAGTATGTTCAATGGTATTGGTACCATTTAAAAGTACATCCTATCTGGAAAAAACAAGCTCTCATACATCTATGTAAATATTAAAATAGAAAGTTATGGTTCTTGGAAGGTGGGAAGTTAAAAGCAAACGTGATGTAAACAAAATCTGTGGTGGGAATGGCTTAATTTGTATTGGGAAGTGGAACAAAATTCATGAAAGCTAAAAAAAAATATAACCTTTATTTAAACCAATAAGAATATATATACAAAGCAAAAGACATAAGGCCTCTCCTCATCATAGGACTTTCTATCTGCTGCTGCTCCTGCATCATTGGTCTTCATTTGGTAAGTATCATCTTTATTGTCATTTGAGCTATATTTCCTGTATTATATCATCCCTGATGAACTTCAATGTGAAACTAGAAACTATTTTTTCAATTCTAGGGAAGTTTGTTGGGAAGATATTGCCCTGGTACAACATGGGTCCTATACTTTCTGTCTCCTAAATATAAGGGCCTTGTTAACCCTCTCTTAAAACTGAAGGAATGTACTATACAATGTTCACATATAACTAAAAGTTCACAACATTCAGGTCCAATATACACCGTATTGAGATGTTCTTATTTATCCACTATTGTTGGATAATGATATGAATAGTCCTGCAAGTGACACATTTATAAAATTGTGAGTAGTGAACATGGTTTAATTGTCATAAAAGTGCATACAGCAAAGTGAAAAAGCCAACCAAAACCTTAGTAGTTTTTTGCGCAAAAAAACTGCAGTTGGATTTCAGGTTCCCAGTAGTCCAAGTACATTAGGGCTGCAGGAATCCGACGTCGCCGCGGAATATAGAACATGATTGAGATATATATATATATATATATATATATAATATGTATATGTATATATATATATATATATATATATCTATATAATATCTATATATATATAACATATATAACCATAGACTACAGCATGGATTTTCTATTGAGGGCTACACAGCACAGGTAATTATTGGTTTTTCAGTGGATTCAAAATACTGAATCCGCTGAAAAAACGGCCAAAATCCTGTGCTGTGTAGACCTAGCCTAGTGATTCATCACAAAAGCAGAAAGCAAGGAAAGTAAGTTGAGGGGATAGTAGTGCTGCGCCAAAGTTGGGTTTATGCTTATGTTTAAAAGTGTCTCACGGCACTTCATAAATGTGTCATGTCGTAAACACAAATTGCCCAAGCGCCAAAAGGTGTCCTACGCTGTGAAAATGGCATGAATAACTACACCTGAACTGCAACACTTTTTGGCATTAATGCTACATAAATATGTCCTTATGTACGAATTAGTACAGACTCGCCTCCTGAAGAGTGGTGCAGACAAAAGTCTGTCTTGTTGGACAGGCTCATTCCTTTTGGTGTAAATGCTTTAGGAATATGTCAGATATGATGCACGACAATATTTCTGTCTGAACCTCCACCAGAAAACTGCTGCAGAAACTGTTGTACATCTGGGCTTATGCATTTTGTGAATCTGGTACGTACATTTAAAGATTAAAGGGCTTTTGCCACAAAGTAAAATTGACGTGGGAAGCTTGCAAATTAAATAATAAACATTTTCACCATTCATTGTTATTTAAAATTCTGGACCATTTTTGTTTTAGCTGCCCTTTTAGTGATCCATTGTTTACAGCTCATCTCCAGGGGATACGACCAGGGCTGAGAGCTCCTCAGTCCTGGTCGCACATGCTCAGACATCACCTCTCCTCTCAGACAGCTACTGAGTGTTCAAACCCCAGGTGCTGTCATTCTACTCCCATCCTCTGTGCTCCTTAGTAATTAGTCAAACAGTGAAAAAAAATTCAAAAAGAAACCTCAATGAGGTGTGTACATTGATAAATTGAAAAAAAAAATCCACAGGTTTGGTTCCTGCAGGGATTTGAACCCAGGACCCTTGTGTCGGGAGGTAAAAAGCATTACCTCTAAGCTACAGTGTAGCTACTTGTACCTCTGTAAATAAACAGACCTTTCTTTGACTAGAGAGAGGAAAGGTCTGGTGATGTCATCCTGCTGGGTCACATGATATGTAATTCAAACAAATCACACACGCCCCCTTCTGAGCACACAGAGCTGAAGAGCTGGATGCAGGAGGTATGAAATGAGATTGTGGCAAAACCCCTTTAAATAATTCTTTAAATATGACCACAGATGATATTTACCCTCATGTGCTACTGCTGAAGCTTTAGATCACCTCTTTGCTAGCTAAAATTAAATAGTTTTTCAGTGCATTTGGATGTCATACCTTCCTCTCAGGACTCCCTCTGCTGTTGCAAACAAAATGGACGTCCCTATGGGAAACCAGTTCTGTCAGTGGTTGGTCTTTCATTTAAATGGCTGGAATGTAAGGGTGACTGCAACTTCCCCAGATGATTTTGGCTGATCACTGGGAATTTCTATAGGAATAATCATCTGATTTCCAAAATGTTTCAATTTAACATGATGCTATGGTCTTTGGTTTGTACAAAGTATTAGTAGTGCCCCCTCTTAGTAAAAACCTAAAGTGATCTAGTCAGTAAGGGTAAGCATTGCAATGTTAGTAATATATGGGTAATTGTGCAACATTTTAATATTTGGTGTAAATAAATATGCAGTTATGCATTTCTACTAAGTAACACATTGCTATTTATAATAGAAAGAGATAAACCCATGCCCCAATAAAGCCAAACATGCCATATGCTTATCAGGTTCACTTTCTCCAATTCTCATATATACTATTTTAATGCATATCAATGCATTAATTTTTACCATATTAATACCTTAGTTGCATTTGCCAGATATTTACAGTATAACATTGGTCACCTGCCGGAGGCAAGCTATAATAGGAAAGTTTTTAAACATATATATTCAAAAAAATAATTTTATAGGTACAAAATACACCCCTTTTACCAATTAACAAAACAATAAAAAGAATAAAAAAAAGTTAAACAATTTGCATCACAGATTCTGTAAACGTCTGATATATTAAAATCTAATGTTATTTATCCTGTATAGGAAATACCATAGTACCAATAAACTAGTACCAATAAAAACTACATTCCAGCCCTTAGAAAAGGAGCCCCCATTCCGGTCAATGGATGGAAAATTAAAAAAAGTCATTGTTCGCAGGAAGTGGCACTGCAGCACAAATTAAAAAAAAAAAAAGTACTAAAACATGACGGTAACTTTGAAAATATGGTATCACAGGAATCGTATACCTGCGAATAAAAAAAAATGTCGTCATACTGCACAGTAAAACTACATAAAAACAAACCCCCACAAAAAATTTTTGCAATCCCGTTTTTTCATGTTACAACCCCACAAAGGAAAAAAAAGGGGGGGTTTTTCCCAGTATAATATATAGTATGTTCAATGGATTGGTACCATTTTAAAAGTACATCCTATCTGGAAAAAACAAGCTCTCATACATCTATGTAAATATTAAAATAAAAAAGTTATGGTTTTTGGGAAGGGGGGAAGTTAAAAGCAACGTGATGTAAAAAAAAATCTGTGGTGGGAATGGCTTAATTTTGTATTGGGAAGTGGAACAAAATTCATGAAAGCTAAAAAAAAATATAACCTTTATTTAAACCAATAAGAATATATATACAAAGCAAAAGACATAAGGCCTCTCCTCATCATAGGACTTTCTATCTGCTTTCTGCCCCCTGCATCATTGGTCTTCATTTGGTAAGTATCATCTTTATTGTCATTTGAGCTATATTTCCTGTATTATATCATCCCTGATGAACTTCAATGTGAAACAAGTCAGGCTGGTTTTCATCTACTCATTATTATTTAAGGTTTTATGTATATTCATAGTTGTCAGTATAAGTTTGTTTCACACTGGCATATTTTTACAGGCTATATTCTATTGGGATTAATTTATCCTTTGTGCTTGTTCAGTGATCAGTGTGGGGTCTAGCCATCATTGAGTGAGGTCGCCCTTTTTGGGGCGGTTCCTCCACATGCTAGGTAGCGGTTGTGTAGGGAAAGAACTTATTTCACATCTGTTACCCCATTTTCTAACTTCATTTTTAGACTTCAATTATTATTGCCTCTTTAGCGGCTTGCTTTTATATATGTCTTCTGCTTTGTATGATATATATTTTTATTGGTTTAAATAAAGGTTATATTTTTCAGGTTTCATGAATTCTTTGGCAGAGATAAATTTATTGAAGGGAAGCTTTGCTATATATTTTCTGTGATTAGAAGTGGAACAGACTATGCTCTTTTGGTCTACTCTGGATGCATAGGGCAGCATTATGTACTAGGTGCTTTCTTGGCAACATAATGTGTGAACAGAGCCATGCACCATTTGCCCTCCCCCTCACCCCCCCAAAAAAGAAAACAAAAACAAAAAAAACAAGACAATCTAGTGAGACTCCAGCAGCTTAAGGCTTCTTTTCTGCACAGTTATGGTATTAGGAAGCACGCTATCACATTCAATTCTTATGAATAAGTACACTGTACCTGGAGATATGTGTTCTCACATCTGGAGCTCAATTCAGACAAAATATAAAAATACCGTAAGTGGATTAAAATCCTTTTGGATAGAAAATCTATTAAAATGCCCTATTTTATAAACGTTGACTATTTTGATTTAGCAATACATGGGTTGTTTCACAATAGATGGCAATCTTGTCTCTCAAAATTATACTTTTCAAAGAATGTATGTTGAACAATTCTTCGCAATTCTGTCAAACAAAACAAAGAAAATACACATTGTCATTGAAACAAGGTTAATACCTTCTCTTCTGTGACAATGACAAGGTTTTATATAATCTGTGTTTATTTTTATACAATTATAATACTGTGCTCAAAAGTCAATGTCCCTATTCAGAGCTGACAAATATGTTATGTAATAAATGAAACTCATTGCACTTTCCCACACACCAGTGACATGTCTGCTTTACATGAGATCATCATTTCTGGGTCATATCCCCACTCAAGTAAAACATATTACATTGCATGACCCCACAAAACCTACTGCCCTATAGGTTAGCTCCAGCTATTTGTCCTGTGCTCCTGGGAGCATCCATTGCATTTTCTATACTTTAATATTTAAACAGCATTTTTTCCTTTTAATCCCCTCTGGTTTTTACATGTCTTTTTCCCGTAGTAGAAAGTCATGGTCAGAACAGGCCCTCCCTTTCTCATGCCCCAAAATTTCCAAGGGCAGGGGTTAAACCCAATAAAAGTCAAAAAAAAAATCCTTTAAACCCTTTTCCCCTTAAAATTTTTGCAAGGTTTCAATGGGTAAAGTGGCCCCTTCATTGGGGGTATAATTTACTTGGGGGGATTTAAAATTTGATTTAGAAAAGAATGTGAGTACTGTATTGTATATTATGAATCACAGTGTTCTATATAATGCATACATCCTTAGCAAGGAAACTTTTAGTTATTTTCCTAATGTTGATGCTTAAAGTGGTAACCAACCAGTTCAATTGCTAATGTAAGGAAAGAAAATTTTTTTCATAAACTGATTACAAAGCATGAAATATCCTTAACACATGTCATCAGTGTCTGATCATCACAGATCTTGATAGTGGGGTCCTTACTAGTGTTTAGCGATTTGTATCGACAAAGTTTAAATCTGCAAGGTTTTTATGGTGATCGTAATTTTCCAGATTCATGCGATAATTAAGGTTAAAATCTGCGCATCATCTATTAAGATCGCGCCTTTTTCGGCGCTTTCCTGTATTTTGGGGCACAGCAAATCAGATTAGAGTATAGTGCAGGTGAGATGAGTGAGATGTGTGTGCGTGTCATGACTGGATGTGTATGTTGACGTTGCTGGAGGAAAAAATCACATGAACCTCGTTTTACATAGAACAGTGTTTCCTGTTTCAGCCTCAGTGTCTCTCAGCGTCTCATAGGGAAAGGAACGTTGCGCTCTGCCTGTGGCCAACAGCTCAGCGAAATTTAGTCTTTTCCTGCACAGAGAAGAAACCTTGCTATTAGCTGTGATCCTTCCAATTTGTTTATATTTAGAGATTTGAAGATTTTATGTTAGTTAGCTAGAGAATTTTTTAAAGCAGCATTCTACGGGTGTAAAGTCACGGCGGAGGGAGGGGGGAGGGGGGCACCCCGCGGGCTCGAACACAGACAAGCTCAATCTATACAAAGAACATTGGATAAAGTTCACCAAGACTTAGTGTAGATATTGTAGCTGGAATATCTTTTATTAACAGTTTGCTATTTGAAGTATTTCCTGGGATATTGGGCAGTGCTCGAACATTTTTATGGGATAAACATCATTTCAGTAACTGCAGGTCTTTTGTTAGCTGCAAAACTCCACTTTTATATCAGTATACATTTCAGATTAGGTGTTCAATTTTACCCATTACCAACCTGTGACTGTTTATATTTCAACCTTGCACTTAAATTACAATCCAGCAATTTGTAGTCAGCATCAGACAGGTTGTTTGTTGCCAAAAAAAAAAGAATAACGGTGTATCGTACGGAAAAACATCACAGTTACGTGTTTTTTGACTTTTGCGCTCCCAGTACTGTTCATTGTACGAGCATCTACGTAAATCTTTTAAAACAGCAATTCTATATTTCACCACAGGTGAATTGAAAGGTGCAAAAAATACCGTTTATTATATCAAATCATAAACTGTTTACGTGTTTTTTGATTGCGACAGTACTGTTCATTGAGCTGCAGCTACGTAAATCTTAAAACCAGCAATCTATATACACCACAGGTGAATTGAAGGTGCAAAAAATAACGTGTATTATACGAACACATAACAGATACGTGTTTTTTCTGACTTTTGCGCAAACACATTTACTGTTTTCATTGGGACGCAGTCATCTACGTAAATCTTAAAACCAGCAATTCTAAATTCACCACAGGTGAATTGAAAGGTGCAAAAAATACCGTTTTTTATATCAAAACATAACAGTTAGTGTTTTTTGAATTTTGCGCACAGTACTCGTTCATTGACGCAGCATCTACGTAAATACTTAAACAGAATTCTATTTCCACCACATGGTGAATTGAAAGGTGCAAAAAATACAGTTTATTATATCAAAGCATAAACAGTTATGTGTTTTTTTTCTGACTTTTGCCACCAGTTACTGTTCATGACGCAGCATTACGTAAATCTTAAAACAGCCAATTATATATTCAACCACAGGTGAATTGGTACAGGTGAACAAAATACCGTTTATTATATCAAAACATAACAGTTACGTAGTTTTTTTGACTTTTGCGCACCCGTATGTCCATTGACGCAGCATCTACGTAAATCATTTAAAACAGAATTCTATATTCACCACAGGATGTGAATTGAAAGGTGCATAAATACGTTGTATTATACGAAAACATAACAGTTTAGATTTTTTTGACTTTTGCGCACCCAGTACTGTTCATTGACGCAGCACTACGTAAATCTTATAACAGCATTCTATATTCACCACAGGGTGAATTGAAGGTGCAAAAAATTCCGTTTATTATATCAAACAAACAGTTACGTGTTTTTTGACTTTTGCGCAACCCAGTACTGTTCATTTGACGCGAGCAATCTACGTTAAAATCTTTAAAACAAGCAATTCTATTATTCACCAAGGTGAATTGAAAGGTGCAAAATATACGTGTATTATGTATTATACGAAAACATAACAGATACGTGTTTTTTGACTTTTGCGCACCCAGGAGTACTGTTCATTGACGCAGCATCTACTGTAAATCTTAAAACAGCAATTCTATATTCACCACAGGTGAATGAATGGTGCAAAAAGACAGTTTTCATTATATCAAAACATAACAGTTTCGTGTTTTTTGACTTTTGCGCACACTGTACTGTTCATTGGACGCCGCAGCATTACGTAAAATTTAAAACAGCAATTTCTATATTCACCACAGGTGGAATTGTAAATAGGTGCACAAAAAATACAGTTTATTAAATCAAAAAATAAACAGTTACGTGTTTTTTGACTTTTGCGCACCCGTACTGTCATTGACGCAGCATCTACGGTAAATCTTTAAAACAGCTATTCTATTATTCACCACAGGTGAATTGAAAGGTGCAAAAAATTCCGTGTATTATTACGAAAACATAAAAGATACGTTTTTTTGATACTTTTTCGCACCCGTAGTACTGTTATTGACGCAGCATCTACGTAAATCTTAAACAGCTAATATCTATATTCACCACAGGTGATTGAAAGGTGCAAAAAATACGTTTATTATATCAAAACATAACAGTTACGTGTTTTTGACCTTTTGCGCACCCAGTACGTTCATTGAGTCAGCATTCTACGTAAATCTTTAAAAAGCAATTCTATATTCACCACAGGTGATTGAAAGGTGCAAAAAAATACAGTTAATTATATCAAAACATAACAGTTTACGTGTTTTTTGACTTTTGCCGCACCAGTACTAGTCATTGACGCAGCATCTACGTTAATTCTTAAAACAGCAATTCTTATATTCACCACAGGTGTAATTGAAAGGTGCAAAAAATTACCAGTTTTATTATATCAAAAACATAACTGTTACGTTTTTTTTGACTTTTTGCGCACCAGTACTGTTCATTGAGCAGCATCTACGTAAATCTTAAATCAGAAATTCTATATTCACCACAGGTGAATTGAAAGGTGCAAAAAAAAAACGTGTATTATACGAAAACATAACAGATACGTGTTTTTTTTGACTTTTGCGCACCCAGTACAGTTATTGAGCAGCATCTACGTAAATCTTAAAAACAGCAATTCTATATTCACCCACAGCGTGAATTGGAAAAGGTGCAAAAAATACCGTTTAATTTATATCTCAATACATAACAGTTACGTGTTTTTTGACTTTTGCGCACCCAGTACTGTTCATTGACGCAACTCTACGTTAATCTTAAAACAGCAATTTCTATATTCAACAACAGTGAATGGAAAGTGCAAAAAAAATACCGTTTATTATATCAAAACATAACAGTTACGTGTTTTTTGACTTTTGCGCACCCAGTACTGTTCATTGACGCTGCATCTACGTAAATCTTTAAATCAGCATTCTATATTCACCACAGGTGATTGAAAAGTGCAAAAATACCGTGTATTTATACGAAAAAACATAAAAGATACGTGTTTTTTGACTTTTGCGCACCAGTATGTTCATTGACGCAGCATCACGTAAATCTTAAAAAACAGCAATTCTATATTTCAACACGGTGAATAGAAAGGTGCAAAAAATACCGTTTATTATATCAAAACATAACAGTTAGTTGTTTTTTGACTTTTTGCGCCACCCAGTACTGTTCATTGACGCAGCATTACTGTAAAATCTTCAAAACGCAATTTCTATATTCACACAGGAGAATTGTTAAAGGTGCAAAAAATACCGTTTATGTATATCCAAACAAACAGTTACGTGTTTTTGACTTTTGGCGCAACACGTACTGTTCATTGGACGCAGCATTCTACGTAATCTTAAAACAGCAATTCTATATTCACACAGTAGTGAATTGAGAAAGGTGTGCAAAAAAATACCGTTTTTATTATTTCAAAACATAACAGTTACGTGTTTTTTGACTTTTGCGACCCAGTACTGTTCATTGACGCAGCATATACGTAAATATTAAAACAGCAATTCTTTATTCACCACAGGTGAATTGAAAGGTGCAAAAAAATACCGTTAGTATACGACAAACATAACAGATACGTGTTTTTTGACTTTTGCGCACCCAGTACTGTTTCATTGACGCCAGCATCTACGTAATCTTAACTAACAGCAATCTATATTCACCACAGGTGAATTGATGAAAGGTTGCAAAAAATACCATTTATTATACCAAAACATAACAGATACGTGTTTTTTGGGACTTTTGCCCAGTCAGATTTGTTGATAGACACCTTGCAGTTAAATTTGAATCCAGCAATTTCGTTTTTGATTTAGAGGGATTTGAGAATAGCTGTATTTGCGTCTTTAATAAGAGGGCTTTCCAAAACTATTCCATTACCTTCTCAATTTTTTATATTTCTGGACAGGATGCGAAAATGCATGTGGTAAGCGAGCAAAGAGGGGAGTAGCACCATGGAGGTGAGAGGTACGAGAGAAGGTGCCTCCTTCCAGTGCTGGACGACAACACGCATTGCCAGCGGATCTGTCAGTGGCTGGACCGTAAGGTGTATCGTCTGGGTCAGGGGCCAGTGAATCTAAGTAAACGAACAAACATCGTAGCCAAATCTGTCTTCAGTGGTTCAATGCAACCTGCATTAGCAGTCTTACCTCCTCGTCCTCCCCAGTCACGGCACAAATGTCGTCATCAGCATCATCAGCATCCGTACAAAATGAGCAGCCCATATGTCAAACTCGTGTTACCCACCTCTGTGGATAATCCTTGTTGAAGACCTCTTTGATGACCAAAAATGCGCGGTTGGGGTCAGAAGGACATGTTAAAAGTCAAGAGGATGATTTAGTCCTGCTTGCCGACCAGGTTATGATGCCACCAGAGGAGGTGAAGGAAAGCGGTCAATCGCAAAAATCCGGGGGTCGGCAACGCCTTTGCAGTGCCCTGCTTGTAGCCCGCAGCTTCTGGATGCAGGAAAGAAATTCAGGACAACAAGTCACCTGTGTGATGATGGATGATGATGATGACATTGCGGATCCATCCTGGTCTTTTCCGCAGAATTTTCTTGCGTAGAGCGGCTTATCAGTGAGACGAGGAGGAAGACGATGGGGGTAGTGTCAATAGGGGGGTTCCGCCACAAAATGGGGCGGAGGCGCTGGTCGCATGAAGTCCGCTGATATGATTCCGCCAGCCACGGTCAGCGCAAATCCCGCTCCCTCGCTTATCGCCGTCTATATAAAGGTCCGGGACCTTCTCAGCTGGGCCATCTTTGAGGCTAGCCTCTGATTCACAGCGATGTCATATGCCGCTTTGCCGTAAACAAAAAAAAAACTGGCATAAGTAGAGGCCAAGTAAAGAACCTTAGTGTTAACCACCCCAACATGTCTAGGTCACATGCGCGAATGCATTGAGTTGATATGGACGCGGACCACTTGGCCAAAAAAAGGCCCCACAGACAGACGCCGGGGCCCTCCAACCACTGTCACACCCTCTTGCTCCGCCTCCTCCTCCTCCCGCCACCACCAAGCGTTCCTCCCGGCTGCCCATGTCTCTCATAGAGTCCATGATTCAGGGGATCAGGCCTCCGCTTCAGCCTCCACCGTCGCGCCGAGTACACCAGCAACCACAAGAGACCCATCCTACACCTTCTCCTTCCGCCAGTTTTGACGACCTGCACGCCGTACAGCGGCCGTCTAGCAGCCAGCTTCGGTCCTTCCAGGTTTTGGGACAGAAAGAAAACACTTTAACCCAAAAACCATCCCAAAGCCAAAAAGCCCTGAATGTCGGCTTGCCGGCTTTTGGCATGGGAAATGTTGCCTTTCCGTCTGGTGGACACAGATGGGTTCCGCCATCGTCATGGCCCCTCCTAGTTGCCCCCAATACCAGATGCCGAGCAGGGCATTTTCTTTGCCAGAAAAAGCGTCCCTGCCCTGGCCAGCCACGTGTCATACTAAAATTTCAAGCGCGTTGTCTGCATCTGTGTCCGGGAAAAAGGTCCATCTCACCCCGACACATGGACTTGTAAGCACGGCCAAGGCGCTATATCTCCAGTGACAGCTCAATGGGTGAGCTGGGGGTGGATGTCTCTGGGGGTGACGGTGGCTCTCAGGCTCGGCGCACGCTCTTCAAAACTGCAGGGGATGGGTGCAGGGGCTCTTTCCCCAAGGTCATCTGGTGCATCACGTGCCAGAGACACCAGGCCCGTGTTGAAATTAAATCTGACTTGGAGACCGTCCACACACAAGGTCAGGAGTAGTGGACGGCTCTAAGCAACGAGACGAGCGCCTGGCTGGGTGACAAGAACCTTGGCCAGGCAAGGGTGAGTGTGCGATAACGGGCGAAATCTTGCTTGGCCGCCCTTAAGATCGGTTAGGCTGGAGACCACCCTTGCCTGGACATGTCATGAACCTTGTCGTCCAGAAATTTTCTAAAAGAGCTCCCGGGGTCTGGGACTCCTGCTGAAGAAGGCTCGAGGTCTGATTTCGCAACTCCCGCCGTTCGCCACCCTGCTTCCATCCGCCTCGGCTCGCGTTGCAGCGTCAGGTCGGCCTTCCCCGTCCAACCGTCTCATTGTTGACTGGCAAACACGCTGGAATTCCACCTCCACATGACTCCAGCGATTGTTTGGCAGCAGCGCAATGCCATTACGCAGTACGAGAGTGACTCATGGCCTGACAAAGCAGCGGTACGGACCTCGGCGGTAGGGTGTTTGAACACCGAGAGTGGAGCAGGTGAAGAGCTCTGCAACCATCCTTTGCCAGTTTTGAAGAAGCACCAAATGGGTCAGTGCGGACAATGCCCTTGTGTCAGCATGAGCATTGTGGAGATCTTAGTTCTGGATCGATCGTTGGACATCTTGAAACAAACAGGTCCCGCCAGCGACGGAGGAGAGGGAGACGGACACAGATGCGGACACGGAAGCCTTTCTCTCCGGTGCGTCAAATCCACAAGGCCCGGACAGTTTCAAAATTTCATCGGTTTAATTAGGCAGTGGTACGGGGTTCCAGAGCTAGTGAAGGTGGCGCATCAGCCTCAGGGTGCATATCTCAGGCAAGCAGGGCTGTGTTGAAGCTGTGACCGGACGGCAGCGGAGGAAGGAGGAGGAGGAGGTATTCCTAGACACCGATGTACCGTCGTCCCTGCCTATGGAAAGAGTGTAGGCGCGGCTTTGAGCGCGGAGGGGAAGATGAGGAAGAGCAGGTTTGCTAGTGCCCCTCGACCCAGGAGGCTGGGAAATCAATGGCTCCATCTCTCACATGAGTGCTTGGATGCTCCATTTTCCGCCAACATTGATCCTCGCATTAAGGCCATAAATGAACAACAGGTTAATGGTTGGCCACCCCATGGGATCCCCGGGTACAAACAAAAATCAGCACTTTCCTTCACCCACCCAAATAGAGTTAAAAATGAGGAAATTGGAGACCTTGCTGATTTGATCAAATGGAGACATCTGTTGCGTCTGCTTCACGTTCCCCAAATCGTCACGGGTTGGAACAACTCAGCGCGACCGTGACAGCAGTAGATGCCAAGTAGGGTTGTCTGCGGCAGCAGCAGCAAGGTGGCAGGATGCCTAGATGGGTGCACCTTCTGGCAATCTTTGTTTACCACACTCACCAACGCCATGAGCTTGCAATGCAGGGCACACATCAACACACGAGATCAGCTTAAGATCATAGGTGCACGACTATGCTGCGTCTCAACAGCGATGTTTTTGCATTGTGTTCGGACCCATGAGACTTCTGGGTATCCAAAATGCGACGAATGGCCAGAGCTGGCTTTCCCTTCACGCCATAGTAGGTGTTGTCCTGCCCAGCAGCCAGCGTCTTATCTGAGCGGGACCTCTCAGACAGCTGGAGGAGTCATTACAGACAAACGCATCCGGCTTTCACACAGATTATGTGGATCGTTGGTCTTTCATCAAAGATGAATCAGGCATGGATCTCTGCTGATGTTGTGGCCCCAATTGCCGAGGTCACCGATTAGTTGCCGGACTACTTCACAATCCTTTTCAAACAGAAATGGTCCTCTTGAAAACATTTTTTTAAAATGATCATTTCTTACTGCAATTATTATTCTTCTATTTCCCAACAGTCATTTTTGAATGGTTTTGCTGTGAGGCGGACTGTAAAAGACCAGCAAGGTTTCATGACAACACACGTATTCCATTTACTCACTTGATCTTAGAAGTTTTCGCATTGTCAATGGTTTTGAGGTCAGGTTGCTGTGAGATACCAGCAATAATCATGGTCCTTTGGAACAGAAATGGTGACTTCTAAGTGGCCATTTCTCCCTCACAATTTTTTAATAGTGGCTGGAGAAGTATATTTATAATTTTTTGGGGGTCATGTTGCTGTGAGATACAGCTATAATTATGGTCCTTTGGAATAGGAAAAATGGGCTTCTAAGTGGCCATTTCTCCCTCACAATTTTTAACAGTAGTGAGAAGTCATTTTTATAATTTTTTGGTCATGCTGCTTTGAAATGCAGCAATACTACAGATCCTATTATAAAAAAAGTTGTTTCTAACAGACATTTGTTCTTCACAATTGACCAAGTGGCCTCAGGGGTCATGCTTTGAATTTTTGTGGGCATTTTGCCGTGACCTGCAGCTATTACTACATGGTCCTATTCTAAAAATGTTGTTTCTACAGAATTTGTCTTCACAATTGTCCAAAGTGGCTCAAGGTCATGTTTGAATTTTTGGGGGCATTTTGCTCGTGACATGCAGCTTACTACAGGTCATATTCTAAAAATGTGTTTCTAAAACAGACATTTGTTCTTCACAATTGACCAAAGTGGCTCAAGGGTCATGGCTGTTGAATTTTTGGGGGCATTTTGCTGGGGATTTTTGGGGGGGGGGTCATGCCAGCTATACTACAGGTTCAATTTAAAAATGTTGTTTCCTAACAGACATTTGTTCCTTCACAATTGACCAAAGGGTCAAAGGGTCATGCTTTGAACTTTTTGCGGGGCATTTTGCTGTGGTCATGCAGCTTTTTACTACGTCTATTCTAAAAATGTTGTTTCTAACAGACATTTGTTCCTTCACATATTGACCAAAGTTGTCAAGGGTCATGCTTGAATTTTGGGGGCATTTTGCTGTGACATGAGCTATTAACTACAGGTACTATTCTAAAAATGTTGTTTCTAACAGCAATTTGTTCTTACACAATTGACAAAGTGGCTCAAGGGTCATGCTTTGAATTTTTGGCGGGATTTTGCTGTGACCATAGCAGCTATACTAAGGTCCTATTCTAAAAATGTTTGTTTATAACAGACATTTGTTTTCACAATTGACCATAAGGTGGCTCAAGGGTCATGCTTTGAATTTTTGGGGCCCCATTTTTGCTGTCGACATGAGCTATACTACAGGTCCTATTTAAAAATGTATGTTTCTAACAGACATTTGTTCTTCACAATTGACCCCAAAGTGGCTCAAGGGTCTTGCTTTGAATTTTTGGAGGGTGCAATTTTTGCTGTGACATGCAGCTATACTTAGGTAATATTCTAAAATGTTGTTTCTAACAGACATTTGTTCTCACAATGACCAAAGGGCTCAAGGGTCATGCTTTGAATTTTTGGGGGCATTTCGCTGTGACATGCAGCTGATACTACTGGTCCTATTCTAAAAAATGTAGTTTCTTATCAGAACATTTTTTCTGCACAATTGTCAAGGAGTGGTCAAGGGTGATGGGGATGTCAGGGAAACAGGAATAGGTATGGACACTGTTAATGGAAACTTATTGCAAAAAATGACTGTATTTGAAGAACTTTAAACATAGCTATCAATTCCCTGTATTGAGACACCATTTAATACATGAAAAAAAGAGAAACTAAGAACATGGTGGGATTCCATCCTATTTTAAAAATGTGTTTTCTAGAATTAAAGTACTAAAAAACTTGCATGTACAAAAATAGGTGTTAAAAAATTCCTCTGAATTGTTCAAGGGAGGTACAGGTAAAACTTGAACAGATGTATAGGTTATTCAGAGAACAAGGGAGTATGGAGCACAGACAGAGAACATAAGTACAGAGACCATTTCTCCGCACGGTTGAGTTAAAATGAGGAAAAAGATTGCCAAGATAAAGGGCTACCTGGGGTGTATACAGGAAGCGTTAACCACAGTATTTCCAAGTGAAGTCAATTGGTCACACTCATACGGAGGGGCCAAGCGCTACCAAGGTATTTAATGTGTACAGAGGACGGCTGGAGTTCTCACACTTCCGGCTTCGCACTCTGCTTCAGCACCGGACAGTTTTCGTTGCTCGATATCTGGGCATTTTAACCCTGCAGTGTTAATAGTGACGGACGCCAGCCTAGGGCTTTCACCGCACCCACTGTAAACTCCGGCCCTGGGTATGCTGTGGCCCAGGACGGGTATAGTCAATGACCAGGTGAAACTAAACTGTGGTTTGAAAGGACTCCTTTTTCCGGCACTTTCCTTTTTTAATTGTGGGGGTCATGCAGGTTTGGGCTCATGCTGTGCGCCAGGACAAGGTATAATCAATGTCAGTGAAAACTTAAAATGGCTGGTTGAAAGACTCCTTTTCCGGGCACTTTTTAAATGTGGGGGTCATGCAGGTTTGGGCTCATGCTGTGGCCCAGGACAGGTTGTATAGTCAATGTTCCAGTGAAACTAAAATGGTGGTTGAAAGACTCCTTTTCCGGCACTTTTTTAAATGTGGGGGTCATGCAGGTTTGGGGCTTCATGCTGTGCCCAGACAGAGTATTAGTCAATGTCCAGTGAAACTAAAATGGTTGGTTGTGAAAGACTCTTTTTCCAGGCACTTTTTAAATGTGGGGGTCATTGCAGGGTTTGGGGCTCATGCTGTGGCCAGGAAAGGTATAGTCAATGTCCAGTGAAACTAAAATGGTGGTTGAAAGACTCCTTTTTTCCGGCTACTTTTTAATGTGGGGGTCTGCAGGTTTGGGGCTCATGCTGTTGCCCAGGAGGTATAAGGTCAATGTCCAGTGAAAACTAAAATGGTTGGTTTGAAGGATCCTTTTTACGGCACTTTTTAAATGTGGGGGTTCATGAGGATTGGGCTCATGCAGTGGCCCAGGACAGGTGTTAGTAATGTCCAGTGAAACTAAAATGGTGGTTGGAAAGACTCCTTTTTCCGGCACTTTTTAAATGTGGGGGTTCATGAGGTTGGGGGGCTCATTGTGCTGATGGCCCAGGACAGGTATAGTCAGGTCCAGTGAAACTAAAAATGGTGGTTGACAGACTCCTTTTTCGGCCTTTTTTAAATGTGGGGGTCATGCGGTTTGGGGCTATGATGTGGGCCAGGACAGGTTTTAGTCAATGTCCAGTGGAAAACTTAAAATGGTGGTGGATGACTCCTTTTTCCGGCACTTTTTAAATGTGGGGGTCATGCAGGTTTGGGGCTTGCTGTGGCCCAGGGGACAGGTATAGTCAATGTCCAGTGAAACTAAAATGGTGGTTGAAAGACTCCTTTTCTACGCACTTTTTCAATATGTGGGGGTCATGCAGGTTTGGGGGCTCATGCTTGGCCCAGGTACAGGTATAGTTAATGTCCAGTGAAACTAAAATGGTGGTTATGACAGGACTCCTTTTTCCGGCACTTTTTAAATGTGGGGTCAGTCATGCAGGTTTGGGGTCATGCTGCTGGCCCTGGAAAGGTATAGTCAAGTCCAGTTGAAACTAAAATGGTGGTTGAAAGACTCCTTTTTCCGGCACTTTTTAAATGTGAGGGGTCATGAAGGATTGGGGCTCATGCTGCGTTCCAGGACAGGGATATTCATTGTCCAGTTCAAGTAAAACATGATGGTTCAAATTTCAATTCATACTGCCTTCTGGCAACTTTTAATTTTGGTGGGTGATGCAGTGTTTAAGGGTCAGGCTGTGGTACAAGACAGGGATAGAAAAATGGTCTGTGACTTTTTTTTTGTGAATTTTTTTAAAACCCTAAGTTGTTGGGGCCCTAAATGTAGGACGTATCCATTTGATTTGGGATTTAAATTTCGTTTCTCCAGCCTTTTTTGGGGTGTAAAAATGAAGGGTGTTTTTTGCTTCCCATAGACTTTAATGGTAACGCTCTAATCGATGCTACTATCGAAAAACCTTATCATAGCGGCCGATATGATCGATTCGATAGCCAACGCAATCGTAAACACTAGCCCTTTTCTAGTGACTAGAAAATTTTTTGCTTGTTGTGGCTGGTAATACAGCTGAGCCCTGGTAAATTTAAACTGAGCTGTGCCTAGTAAAGCTAGAAAAGGCTTTGGCACTCAATCAATTGAAGCAGCATCTTCATTCTTGTGATCCTGGAGATTCTAGCTGTTGGCTGTGGTTCAAACAACTGGAATCCCTCTAAGAATAAAGATGCCATCTTACTTGATAGAGAGCAAATGCCCGCTATAATTGTGCCAGACACAGTCTGGCTGAATTTTACCAGGTTCCAACTGTATTACCAGCCACAACAAGCAATAAAACTTGTTCTAGTCACTATTATAGTAATTAATGAGTGGACTTGTACTGCTAACATAAAGAAAATTTAAAAGGAGAGCTCTTCTAGTTTTTAAAAATCAGTTTAGCGATGAGTGCGGGTTGTCCTCTAATATAATTTGATATCTTCCCATTCATGATTTAATACTTATGTTACCAGATCACCTGACTGCCCAATTATATATGAGAGTGTTTGGCAATCTATGACAAATATGAAAATTGTCCAATTCATTATTAACATAGCAGTGCATCCTTATAAACAGCACCGGAGACACCAAGCCCAAGTGTTATTAACAGAGAGAGACATCTGTCAGACACCTCTTTTACGAACACTGAAAAAAAAATCACTGAAACAAGACAAAAAACTTTATTTAAAAAAACACTCTCCGACAATATCCCTTATTGACCATTATATTAAAGAAATGGATCCAACACTGGACCAATGCAGTCCAGATGGGAAACCTGTAAAATACAAAAATCTTCATCAGCATTTGGCTGACAGCTATCAAAAGTGCCTAAGAAAGTGTGAATACAAAATGTGATCCTACCAATGTGATCCTACAGAAAGGCAAACCCCTTTTTGGATAGGTAGCCTCAATGAAGCAGGTAGCTTCACAAATTAGTTAGCCAGACCCATACTATTAGCTAGGTAGTTCCTCCCAATCAGTATACAGGGAAATAGGCTGTCCTTTATATGATAAGACCCTGGCAGGTAGTTATATATGGCCAAAAGTAGTTAAAGACCCACCTAGGCAAGGCCTCAGGTACATACATACAAAAGGCTTCAGGTAGGTTGCCAAGGCCCCATGTAGGTAGGTATATAGAAATGCAAGCCCCTAGGTAGGTAGAAAGTTATGCAGGGTCATAGATAGGGGCTTTAGGTAGGTGGGCTGGCAGATAAGGCCCTTGTTAGGTAGATAGATCCTTGTTAGATATTTTGATAGGCCCTAGATAGGGTGGTAGGCTCTAGGTAGGTAGGTATTTAGGCACCAGATAGGTAGGTGGGTAGGCCCCAGGTAAGTTGGTTGACAGGCTCCAGAATGTAAGTAAGCACTAGAAAGCCCCAGGTAGGTAGGTCACAGCTAGATAGATATGCCCCAATTAGGTAGGTAGATAGGCCCCAGGAAGGTAGGTAGGCCCAAGTTAGGTAAGTAGGTAGACCCCAGATAAGTTGGTAGATAAGGCCCCATTAGAGGAAAAAAAATAAACTCACCTCTCCCTGTTCCCCCCGATGAGCTGCAGACTGAGCTTCTCCTAGTGAAGCCTGGTGCCACCGGTGCAATAATATGGTGTCATTGCACCGCCTGCATCATGACAACGGTTGATGTCTATTATTTCTAAGGCCTAAGGACTTAGAAATACCAGGACATGTAGTGGGACAGGGTACCAGTGGCGCTCTGCTCTGCTAGGTGGTTTAACTGTTTGGGTGTCCTGAGATCAAGGGTGTTCAGAGGCAGAATGCACCAACACCAGCTCCCTGTGGGGGCAGGCAACATAGTAGCTACTACAGCTGCTACGATGGTAGTTACACCACTGGTTTTAAGAATGGGTTTTAAGGGGGGGTAATAGAGAAGATGAAACAAACCCAGACTTCACATCAATGTAAAAATAAAAAAAAAAACCCCTGAAAACGGCGGGTAGTGGACCCTTTGGGACACCGCAAGCTGATAGTTAAGCCACGCCAGGGAGCGGATCAATACCCCCGGTTTTCCCCCAGAGCCCGCGCAAAGGGGAATGATTGCCGCGGGGGGCTCCAGGTCCCTCCCCCCTGAGTGATTGCGGTTGGCGGCCGAGGTCAGGGGGTTTCGAATCGGATCCAAAAATGTAGTGTGGGCAGGCAGTAAGGTCAGGGCTGGTGGGAAGGTTTCGGTTTGTGGACAGGCAGGAAAGTCAGGGCAGGGGGCGAGGTTGGGAGTCGACAAACGAGCAAAGGGGCGGTACCGGGTAAGGGGAGTAACTTAAAAGGGCGCTTTTTTAAGGCACGGCAAATAAACCAGCAGGGAATAATTTTTGGGGGAAACCCTAAATAGGGGAAGGCCCGGCCCTTTTAAACCAATTTGGGAGCGGCCTTTAAATTTACGAACGCGCGGGGCTAGGGGGCGGGCACACGCGCCCGGCCGGAGGGACGCGGAGGGGCAGGAACGAGGCCGGGGAGTCCCCCCGGAGCGGACTTCCCGCTCGCCCCCCCGGCCAGCGCGCCCACCCGCCCCGGCCCGGCCCCGGGGGGCGGGGGCCTGGGCGGCCCGGTCCCGCGGGGGGGAGAAAACGGGCCACCCGCTACAACCCCTGAAGAAAAGGATTGCTGACCACCAAAAAACAAACTTGTTGAAACTAAAACAGCATGTCTTCACTGATGGCGTCATTCAAACTAATTTATGATTCTTTGGACACGTTAAAAAAAGTGTTGAATGAAAGGTGGGTATGTGGATATTTTGAGCATTTCAGCAAAAACCTTTTTAAATTTAGTTTGCAAAAAAATTTTTTTATTTTTTTATTATTATTTATTATTTATTTTAGAGCACCCCTGGTTTCCCGGAAAAATGTTTCATTTTGGGGGTGGGTTTTCATACATAACATAGGTCAAACAATACAAAGGGGGATAAAAATTTACTAAAAACTAGCACAGAAGGGGAAAGGGCCCCCGCCTGGAAGGATTACCAAATTTCAAGGAAAGAGGAAAAAGACAGAAGGTGAGGGGCAAAACATTGGGTTTTTGGGGGAATGTTGTGGGAGCAGGGGGCCCGTTTTTTAAAGTTAAAGGCCAATCCCCGAAAGAGATGGGTTTTCAGAATTTCTTTTAGGCTTTGAAAGGGGGGAAATAAACTGAAAGTATTGGGGGAAAAGATTTTTAAAAGTATGGGGGAAGAACCCGCAAAAGTCTTGGGGTCAGTTGGGTGAGAAGTGACCGGGGAGAGCAAAAGAAGATTTGGTTTTGAGGAGCAGAGAATTTTGTTGGGGGGGAGATTTTCTAGAGATTTAAAAACAGAGGTATAGAGGGGAGGGTTTTGGGAGGGCCCTTGGGAGGGGCAAGGGTTTGTAGCATGAAATGGTTTCAAATTTTGGGGAATGGGGAGCCCGTGTGGGGGGTTGGGGGAAAGGGAAAGGGAGGGAGTAGCGAAACGAGAGAGGTGGATAAACCAGACGCAGAGGTTTTTTGAAAAGGTTTTTTAAAGGGAGCAAGAGTGTAGCAGGGGGCCAAGAAAGGATGTTGCAGTTGTCCAAGCGGGGGAAAGACAAGAGCATGGACTACCCTTTTTTTTAGAAATTTAAAAAAAAAGGAATGAACGGATTTTAGAGAAATTTTTTTGGGGGGAGGGTTGATGTTTTTGCTTGAAAAACAGAGTCAAAAAATTCATCCCAATGGGTCGGGCTTGCCCCTTTTTTTTTTATGAGAGTGTAGACCGTTTTACCGTGATTTAAGAGATCGGGTGAGAGATAGATGGTTTAAAAAATGAAATTTTTTAGTTTTTCAACATTTACTTTTTGGAAAATAGGAGGAAAAGGGAAAGGGAAGGAAAAGGGACGATAGATAGTCGAGATTTTTGGGAGAGCAGAAAGTTTACATTTGGGCTGGAGATGTTAAAAGGGGGTTTTGGGGGGGTATCGGCAAATTTCAGGTGTTAAATTTAAAAACAAAATTTCTATCAGCTGACTCAGGCCAAGGGGTGGAAAATAGAGAAAAAATTTGTGGGCCCCGACTAAAACCCTGGGGCACCAAAAGGGGGGTGGTGAAAGAAGGGGGTGTGAAATCAAAGGGGCAAAGGAATTTTTCCATCAAATTAAGTATGAAAAAGATCCAAAAAGGGTGAGTTTTTGGGGGGGCCCAAAAGGGGGAAAAGAATTTGTTTGGAGGGGGAAAAAAGGGGCAAAACCAAAAATTTGTCCCCAAAAAGTAAAAGTTTTAAAAAGAAGGGACACAGTATTGGGGTTAGGGTTTAGCAGTAACTAGGCATTTTGAAATTTTTTTTTGGCATCGCCAAATTTGCAGTTTTGGGGCAAGAAGAGAGTTGCTGGAGAGATAAGAGGACAGCTGAAAATAGAAGTGATGTTCAGGGAGTTTAGAGGCAAATGGAGGCAGTGAGATGTGATAATATTTGGACAGAGAGGAGGGGGTCAAAGGATTTTTTTTAATGATGGGTGTAATGATGGGCATGTTTTTAAAAGGGGGAAGGGGAAGTTTCCAAAGGTTAACAATAGGGAAAAGATGGGTGAGGTCGGGGATTTTTTACATCACAAAGGTCGGGATAAGGGGGGGTGGCAGTGGGGTCAAGATTACAGGTAATGGGTTGGATTTTGAACGGGAAGAGTGGAAAGTTTGAATGAATAATAGTGGAAAAGGGCCAATTTAAATTGGAACAGTTTTGGGTCCCAATTAAAAAGGTGGGCAGCAGAAAGGGCCCGGGACGAAGGGGTTTTGGCTAGGTGGGCGATGCCGGGGGGCCCCTACCTCGCCTTTTCCCAACTAAGGGGCCAGGCAGGGCCCCAAAACCTCCCCCGGGCTCCAGGCCCCCCCCCCTGGGCCTAAAGCACCGGGGGGTCTTTGACCACTTCTGCAGCAGAGAGCAAAGCGCTCCCTGCTCCGCAGACAGGGGGGCCCGGGGGGGTCCTCTAGCGCTGAGGACCCGCCGCGGCCCCGGCGGCTCAGCGGCAGCGTCGCTTTGAAGGATTTTTTTTCCCCGACGCTGCCTTCCCTTGGGCGCACAGCGCTTCCTGGCCGTGCGCCCGGGGAGTTTTCCGGGTAGCGGGGGCCCGGAAAAAGAAGAGGAGGGGGCGCCCGGGAAGCGGGAAAGGTTTGATTTTAAATTTTTTATTTTGCCTGCCTGGGCCCCTTACGCCTGCCGTAGCCCCATTTACCTCCCTTGGGGCCCCCATACCCCTGTTTTGGGGCCCCCATAAGCCCCTTGCCCCTGGGGCCCAAAACCCCCGGGGCTATCCCCCCCATACCCCTTCCTTTTTAGCCCCTTATCCCCTGCGTGGGCCCATAGCCGGCCTGGCCCCTTTTCCCGGGGCCCAAGTGGGCCCCCAATTTAAGGGGCCCCCTTTTGCCTGTTGGGCCCCATACCCCTTTGCCTGTGGCCCCAAACTCCGGCCCCCTGTGGCCCCAAACCCGGCCTGGGGCCCCCTTTATCCGCCTCCCTTTTGGGGCCCCATATACGCCTCCCTGTGGCCCAAAAAGCCTCCCTGTGGCCCCTTACGCCGGGCTGGGGCCCCCTAAAAGCCTCCCGGGGCCCCCCTTTTCCCTCCCTGTGGCCCAATCCCCCCCCCCTGTGGCCCCTTTTACCCAGCCGGGGGCCCCCCTTTAGGGCCTGTTTTTGGGCCCCCCTTTAACGCCTGCCTTTTGGCCCCCTTACGCATGCCTGTGGCCCCCATACCATGCCTGTCCCCCCCTTTCCCCCCTTTTCCCCCTAAGGGCCTGCCTGTGGTCCTATACCCCGCCGGGTGGCCCCTTTCGCCTGCCTGTGGCCCCCTACCCCTCCCAGAGCCCCCATTTGCCTCCCTTGGGGCCCCCATACCCCTTGCCTAGGGCCCCCCCATACCCCCTCCCCTGGGGGCCCTAAAACCCCTGCCTGTGGCCCCCAAACGCCTCCCTGAGCCCCAAAAACGCCCCCCTGACCCTCAAAACGCCTGTTGGGGCCCCCCTTAAAAAGCCTACCTGTGGTTTCCTATCCCGCCGGGCCTTTGTGGCCCCTACCCCTTTTGACCCCCAAAACGCCCTGCCTGGGCCCCCAATCGCCTCCCTGTGGCCCCAATACGCTTTCCCGGGCCCCCTTTTAAAAAAGCCGGCCTGACCCCAAACCTGCCTGAGCCCCTATACGGCTGCTTGGCCCCTATATCCTCCCTTTGACCCCCCCAAAATTCCCTTTTCCTGTTCCCCAGCTTTTATACCTGCCGAGCCCCAATAGCTATATAACCTGTTTGGAGGGGACCCTATTCTTTTATACCTCCCTTTGAGTGCCCTTTTTAATCTATATACCTCCCTGAAAAGTGACCCTATGTCTATTTTCCTTCCCTTGAGAAGGGGACCCTATAGAAAATTTCCCTGCCTGAGTGCCCCTATATTTAAAATCCCTTTACCGTCTAAGGGGAAAATTTTAAATTTTTACCTGCCTGATGAGAGGGCATATTTTAATATACCGGTCAAAATGGGGGAAACTTAAAAACCCTAAAATTAAAGGGATTTTAGGGAAAATGTGAGGATTCTAAGTTTTTTGGGTGTCCAAATTTTTGCAGGGACGATTTATTGGCCAGGACCCAATGAGCAGGGAAGGGGGAAAACCCGGATGGAAAAGAAAAGGGAAAGGGGAAACGATGCTGATCAAAAATTAATGTTGCGGTGAGTCACAAAATTTAAAACTGCCGTGTAATCATTTTATAGGGTCTGCAGAGCCTACACAAAAAAATATCCCCAAATATATGGCCCACTGTTGGCGGTGGTTTATTTTTTGTGGGCCCCTGGTCCCAGCTGTTACAGCTGTCACATGGGGGGGTGTGTTGGGCGGGGTTCGGCCCGGGGTTTGGGGCAGGTTTTTTGGGACCCTTAAAGTATTAATTTTTTTGGGGGTTTTGGTTTTATAGGGGGGTTTTGTTTAGTAACAATCATTTGTTTTGGAAATTTGCCCATGATAGGGGTTATTAGGTACTGTTATTTGGGGGTATTACACTGCAAATGGGGGGGCAAATTTTAAAAAAGAAATTTTTGTCAAGGCTGTTTTTCCATTGGCAGTGACTGCTGAGGAGTTTGGATGGAAAAAAAGGGGAAAAAGGCAAAAAATTAGTGACGGGAAACCGGGGCGCAGGGGTGAGAAATTAGTGTTGGGGAGGGGGGGGGGGCATTTGCTGTACTTGCCTAGGGCACCAAAATGCCTTGTCACGGCCCTGGGCAGCAGGAACTGCGCAGGGGTTGTGGGGGTTTGGGTAGGGGGGGACGGGTGGGGTGAAGTTTCTCTGATGGGGGTTGTCTTTTTTTGGGAAGTGAGTGGCAAAAATAATTGCGATGGGAAAGGATAGGGGGGGCAAATATGGAGGGCAGAGGAGAGAATTGAAGGTGTTGAATAGTTGTCTAGGGTTGTGATACAGAGAGGATATGATAGAGGTAAAGTAATCTTCTTTTGCAGAGGTGAGTGCAGACTTAAATGTGAGTAGTAATTGTTTGGTGAGGTTGTTGGTGGAACAGGTTGTCTTCCAGAGGCTTTCAGCAATTTTGGAAACTCGTCTCAGCTGTTTAGTCAAATCTGTGTGCCAGAATTGTCTTTTGATGTTGTGGGTTCTCTTGTGCGTAAAAGGGTTGAATCAAAAGTTGAGTTGGTTGTGTTTTTGTGCAAAGCATTGGAACAGGTAACTGACAGGAGAAGACTGACACCTCAGCCATGCTTGCTGCTAGGGCGCGGGAGTGTGGGTAAATTAAAGCCCACCATAAGTTGTGTCAAAAGGGTTAGTCGGGTTTTGTTAGCCCAAGGAAGGATGGTTTGCGCAAGTGAAGAGGTCGGGATAAAGGAAGTTTGTTGCACACAAAAACAGCATTTAGGAGGTCAGGCGAGGGATAGATAGGGGGGGGGTAAAGGGGAAAGGGGTTTAATTTTAAATGGTGTTTCAGGAGTTTGTGCTGGTTGGTTTGTAAGAGACAGGTGAAACGAAAGAGGGGATGTGGTGTGAGGGCCCAGGGTTAGGAGGTACAGTTGAAACCAGAAGTTTACATATAAAAAGACTTATATAGTTTTCTCACTTTTTGACAAAATCAAAATAAATTTTCGTTTTAGGTAAAATTTGGATTACCAAAATTTTTTATATTTGTCAAATGCCAATAAAAAAGAGAGGAGATTTTTTAAGGCAGTTTTATCACTTTCTGCAAAGTAAAATTTTACATAATTTCTTTATTTTTGGGAGCTTGCCCTTAAACTGTAGACCTGGGTCAAAAAATTTTTGGATAGCCTTCTTACTGTAACGGACGCCCCCGCGACCCCTTCCCGGGGGAGGGCGTCCGGCCCCCCCACCCCCCGGGCCCCCTCCCGCCGTCGGTTGGGGCCCCCGTGTCGCCCCCTGCCCGCGTCCACTTACCCACCACGCTCCTGCTCTGCGCTCTCAGCTCCCGGCGGTAGCTCCCCCCTGGGCGTGCCCGGCCCGGGTTCTGAGATTTTTAAAGGGGCATGCCCGGTAATTTTGGGTTATTGCCCGGGGAGCTCCTATTTAAGTCTGGCCTCTTCCGCCGGGGCCCCTTTCCGGAAACCTTGTGAAAATTCCCTGGTGAAAGTGTTCCAGAGCGTTCCCGTCTTGCCTTCCCGTTACCGACTCCTTGCTTACGTTTCCCTTTTGAAACCTTTCCGCCTGCCCCGACCACCCGCTTGTCTAGTCTACGAACCAAGCCCCTGTCCTGACTCCTCCTGTCCCGACCACGAGCCGCCTGCCCTTCCTGTACCTTGCACCCCGGCCGCCACTGCAGGCAAAGCCCCGCCAGTGGTAGTGACCTGGTGGACTCCCGCCGCAGCAAGTCCATCCCGCTTTGCGGCGGGCTCTGGTGAATACCGGGACCCACTTAGACTCCACTCCCTGGTGTGGGCTTACGCCATCGCCTGCGGTGGTCCAGTGAATCCACCTCCAGACCGTAACACTTACAATAATTGGTAGGAATTTTGGCCCAGTCCTCCTGAGAGAACTAGTGTAACTGAGCCATGTTTATGGGTCACCTTGCTCGCACCTCCCTTTTCAGCTTTGCCTATACATTTTCAATAGGATTAAGATCAGGGTTTCGTGATAGCCACTTCAAAACATTGACTTTATAATCCATAAGCCACTTTGTACCCAGTATGGCTGTATGCTTCGTGTCACTGTCCATTTGGAAAACCCATTTCCGCCCAAGCTTTAACTTCCTGGCTGATGTCTTGAGATGTTGTTTCAGTATTGCCACATAATCTTTTTTCCTCATGATGCCATCCATTTTGTGAAGTGCACCAGTCCCTCCTGCAGAAAAACAACCCCACAACATGATGCTGCCACCCCCGTGTTTCACATTTGGGATGGTGTTCTTAGATTTCCAAGCTTCTCCCTTTTTCCTCCAAATGTAACGATGGTCATTATGGCCGAACACATACATTTTAGTTTTGTCAGATCATAAGTCATGTCTCCAAAAATTTAGGTTTTTGTTCCTGTGTGCATTTTCAAACATTAAACTGGCTTTTTTGTTTCTTTTGGAGTAATGGCTTCTCCCTGGCAGAGTGGCCTTTCAGCCCATGTTGATACAGTACTCGTTTCACCATGGATAATGACACAATCTTACCAGTTTCCTTCAGCATCTTCACTAGGTTTTTTGCTTTTGTTCTTTTGTTGATATGCAAATGTCGGACCAAAGCACGTTCATCTCTGAGACACAGAACCCATCTCTTTCCTGAGCGGTATGATGGCTGTACATTCCCATCTTGTTTGTACTTGCGTATGATTGTTTGAACAGATTAACGAGGCACCTTCAGATATCTGGAAATTGCACACTAGGATGATACAAACTTGTGAAAGTCTACAATTCTCTTCCTGATATATTGACTAAGTTCTTTGGACTTTCCCATGCTGTTACACACAGAAGCAGTGTGTTTCTGGTGTGTATTTAAAATACATCCACAGGTGTGTCTCTAACTCAGATATTGCCAATAACCCTATCAGAAGCTTCCAAAGACATAACATCATCATATGGGCTGTCCCAAGTTGTTTAAAGGCATAGTAACCCTAGTGTATGTAACTTTTGCAGAAAGTAATACAAATGCCTTAAAAATTATCTCTCATTATTCTGGCATTTGGCAGAATAATGCCCAAATGCCCTGCTTGCAAGAGCTTACAATCTATGAAGGTATATGGAGAGACGAAGGATGAGAAGTGCTCAGTTTACATATTGGTCCAGCCTTGTTACATGAATATGGAGTGGTTTACATAACAAGCCATACTTACAGCTTAGTGGCTGGACTTGAGACTGAACCCAGTAGGAGGCAACACAGACCCCTGTGCTACTTGGGAAAGATAAACAGGTACAGGTAATTGCTGAGCAGTAGCTCACACACCCCTCCACTAGGGGAACAATTAGATGATAAAAAACTGCACATTAAATTGATACCTGTTCACACCAGTATGCAGAAAAGCCACAGTATAATACATGGGGAGATTGCATAAATGCAAAAATATCGATAAGACAACCACTCACATGCTTCTATGTATGAGGGGGGGGGGGTGGTTGCTGGTATTATAATTGCATATAGATAAGGCAATACTAAGGGGTGCCATTAATGCAGATATGTGGTGTGAACCATGCTGGCTTACAGCCTATTATGCCACTACTATTCGATTGAGTGGGCTGCCCAGCACTTTCTAGGTGTCCAACACAAAATACAGGCACCCTCCACTCCCCAACACTTTTGGGCAAATTTACAGTATGTAATTTCATTTCCCAAAAGTGCTGGGGAGCGGAGGGTGCCTGTATTTTGTGTTGGTGTGCTGGTTCTTGCCGTATGCAGAATAAAGGCTGAGAACAGGGATATTATATTTCAACATTAACCACCATCTGATTAAAAAAATTTTAATTTAATGTAGTAAATATGAAAGATAAAAAAAAATCAGAACAAAATTTTATTATTAAAATAATTAATTTTTCATTAGAAAATCAACTCCATGAATTGCACTAGTCTCCATAGAGAATACTTTGAATACAAATGTTACAATTCTAAACTATTATTGACAGTAATAGTCACTTCTAACCACAAATTGAAATTGACACAGGGAAAGTATTATAACATAGTAGAAGAGATATGTAAGAGTATGACTGACGTGTATGAGCATTTGTACTTCTACAGTATATAGCGTTTAAAGCGGTTAACTGAGTTACTTTTCTAGTATAAAATTTATTATATTAATAGTTTTGTTCTGATTTTAAGATTTTTCTTTTTTTTTTAATTAAAATCTTACAAAATACTTTTTTTAAACTTTTATATAGTATGTTAATTTTCGTTCATCAAACTGTAGGTCAGTAGGTCAGCTTTTGTTCAACATACAGCAATAGCTGGCAGACCATGGGTCTCACTGAGACTTGTGGTGCGCCATTCAAGATCACTAGAAAGAGTTTCTATTCACTGACATGCTATTCTAACACCTAACTCTTGTCATGGGGGCTGGCGTGGGTGCCACGGTGCCCCGCGGCTGCCCCCCCTTCCCGCAGAGAGTGTTGGAAGTCCTGTCTGATTACCCGTGTACCAGTCCGTTCCGCTACGTTTCCTGACCTTGCCTGTTTGCCACCTGCCCTGACCTTCTGCCTGTCTCTGACCACGAACCTCTGCCACCAGTCCTGACCTCCTGCCTGTCCCCGACTACGCCTCCGGATTACGATTCTGTACCACGCAGTACCCCGGCCGCCATCGCAAGCAAGTCACGTCAGGGATAGCGACCTGGTAGCCTCACGCTGCAGCAAGTCCATCCCGCTTTGCAGCGGGCTCTGGTGAATACCGGGGGCTACTTAGACTCCGATCTCTGGCGTGGCTTAACTATCATCGCTTGTGGTGGTCCAGCGAATCCACCAAACCATTACAACTCTGTAGATACCGAATTGAGAATGGAATTTATGGTAGATGCTGTATTGGTTTAATTAATTCATTTATATTATTTAGTATTAATCTTAAATTATATAATTTTATATACATTTTTATAAGAGAAAAGTTTCTATTTTTTGGATATTATATAATTTAATATTGATTTTATATTAAATAATTTAATATTTACTTTTTATTATTTAATTTTATATAGTTTGATAATTATTATAAATTAGTTTGTATTATTTTAGTGGTATAAGTTGAGAAATAATTGATACTTTTTTTTGCCCTAATGGCAAATCTAGTTCCACTACAACAACTTTGGTCTCTGTCACATCACTTTTAACCTGGTCTGGCTGTTCTGACAGTTATTTGCCTAATTTTGGCATTCTACATTCATATATGTGTCTAATCCTTCGAATGTGTATCGACATGCCCCCACAACACCCCCACATCTTTGGCGCATAACAAAGTGTCGAGACAGGCTCAGATTGTGCCAAAGTTTGGAGTGTGACTGTTCATACATCTACAGAACAGAGCTACGACAGCTTTTCGCCCAAAGTACGCAAGAAACCTGTCCCAGCTCCATTCATACATGTCGCCCTAAATGTTTAGTTTGTGGCACTCTCATAATGGTCACATAATTAGTTTTGACTACCCGTCCAGCATAGAGCTCACTTGATGGCATTCTCTTGACAGCTGTCTCACAAAATATGAAAACAGCCGAATATACGTGCTTGGGGAAGAAACCTCCCATCCACACCTCTCTTAGAAGGTGACACAGACAGTAACTGGTACTTCTTAGCCGCAGCTACCAAGTTCATCAGCCAGCACATCCCTCAGTGGGTGATACCTATCCTAGACTCAGTTATCTAGTCACTGATAAATATTAATGTGCTTTGGGAGGATCAAAGTGTAATAAAGTTAATTATTTGCATGACAGGCATAGAGCCTTCAGCACCTTGTAATGCGAAGAAAGATAGGAGAAGTCCTTAAGCAAGAGGATACCTGTTTCAAAAGTTGTGTTTTGTAACTAGAGATGGGCGAATCGATTCTAACGAAGTGGAATTCGTTTAGAATTTCAGGAAAATTTCGGTTCAGAACAAATTTTAAATTTTTTGGGTACTTGGGGGTGAACGAATTTGTGTTTTGTTTGAAAAAAAGGGGTTGCGAGCACATGGCGCTACGGGGGCCCAAAGCATTTTTTTGGGGGGAAAGGGAAAAAGGGCATAGTCTGCTTGACAGGGAAGGGGGAAAAAAGGGGGGTGAAGGGGGCCCCAAATTCCCAAAAAGGCCCCCCCCCCCCCCCCCGGAAAAAACCCGGGGCGGGATTCGGGTGACGTCCCCGCACTATTAAGCCCGGGGGAAACGCGGGAGCTTATATCCTCTCATTTTTGCTATCAGGGAAGGTGCTCCCGCGGCGGGTTTAGCTTTTACTAAAAAAATTGTTTTTTTTAAATAGCGATTTCTGGGGGGTTTTCAGTTGTCTAGAGGACTGTTCTCTTAATGTTAAATTTTTAAATTTTTTTTGGGGTATTGGATCTGAAACCCAGTGTGCGTCCACTGCAGCCTGCATATACTTCAATACCCAAGGGTGGGATTAACCCATTTCCTGTTGTATTCTTTTAAAGGAAACAGCGTTTTTAAAATACAAATTTACCACTTCATTTTTGGCTGTCAATTCTATTGCGAAATTTTTACACCCAGGGGTTAATTAAGCGTTGTTTCCGGGTTTGTGCTGCCCCAAAAAAAAACCCGTCTTTTTCAACCCCCAAAATATAAAATTTTTCCTTTAAGTGCCTAATTCCAACAAAGGTTAATTAAAAATTTGTATGTTTTTTTGTGGGGGTAAAAAAAAGAAAATTGTAACAGTTTCAAAGCACTTTTTTTTGGGCTCAATTCTTTCCTTTTTAAAAACCATTTTAAAAATTAATTTTTTGCTTTTTACAAAAAAAAACCCTTTTTTCAACCCAACAATATAAAATTTTCCTTTACCTAAAAACAACAAATTTTAAAAAATTTAATTAAATTTTTTTTTCCCTAAAAAACCCTTTTTAAAAAAAAAAAACCCCCAAATTTATTTTATTTATTTTTTTTTTTTTTTTGGGGCTCAATTTTTTGGGCGAAATTTTCATCCAGGGGTTAATTAAGCGTTTTTTTCCCTTGGTGTGCTGACAAAAAAAAAACCCTTTTTTTTTAAACGCCAAAAATATAAATTTTTCCTGTAGCCAAATTTTTCACAAGCAAAGGTTTTTTAAAAATTTATCTCTTTTTGTGGGGCGTAGAAAACGAAATTTGGGAACACGCTACAAGCTATTTTTTTGGGGGGGCTCAAATTTTTTTGGGGCGAAATTTACACCCGGGGGTTAAATTTTAAGCGTTTTTTTGGCGGGGTGTGCTGACCCCCAAAAAAAACCGTTTTTTTTCAACGGCAAATAAAATATCAAAAAATTTTTTCCTGTACCCTTTAATTCACAAGAAAAAGGTTAATTAAAAATGTATCTTTTGGGTTTTGTGGCTTTGAAAAACGCAATTGTAACCGCTCCCAAAGCTAAACTATTTTGTGCGGCTCAATTTTTGGCGCAATTTACACCGGGGGTTAATTAAGCGTTGTTTTGCTGGTGTGCTAAACCCCAAAAAAAGTCTTTTTCAACCCCAAAAATTTTTATACTTTTTTTCCCTGTAGCCTAAAACAAGAAAAAGGTTTAAATTTTTAAAATGTATCTTTGTTGGGGGCTTTGAAAAAAGTAATTTTTAACAGTAAAAAGCTATAGTTTGTCGGCTTTTTTCTTTGGGCAATTTACTTCCGGGGTTAATTAAGGTTGTTTTTGCGGGTTTGTGTGCAAAAAAAAAAAGGTTTTTTAAAAACCCCAAAAATTTTTTTACATTTTTCCCTGTAGCCTAATTCATGTCCAAAGGGGTTAATTAACCCTTTTTTGTGCTTTTACATTTATTTAAAAACACAGTGTTTTTAAAGACACATAAAAAAAAAATTTTTTTTCCTGGCCATTTGTGGAGCGAAATTTAAAACCCCCAAGGGTTTCCCCAAGCTTTTTAAAGGGTTCATTTGGAGTAAAAAAACAGGGTTTTAAAATTTATCTTTTTACAGATATCATCATCAAACAGTGTATGAAATTTTTTTAGAACAAACAGTTTGTCAGACAGAGGGGTGGCAGGCTTTGACCCTGCAAAATGGAGGGGCAAAAAAACTTTCCCGGGAACGGCCCCAGGTCCCCAGCCAGAAAGGGGGAAAGTCGCAGAAAAGGGGGGCACTCGGTGGGGCCAAAAACTGCCGCTGTCATCTACCCGGCCATTGTGTTTTTTCAAAACCCCCAAGGGGTTTCTTGTTTGGCTGACTAGGCCCCTCTTCCCCAGATGACATTTTGAAACCCCAAACCCAAAGAGTCGGTGGGAACCTCGGGCCCAAAACCATTAGTTGGCATGGCCCGGGGAGGGTCAGGGGGCCCTCCCCTTCCCTAAGCCCCTCTGTCCCACCCGGTTCCCCGGGCCAGAGATCTACTATGGGGTTTCTGGGCCAGCCCCCACTATATAGCGAGGATAAAAAATTTTTGAGGGGCGTCGCAGCTATTTGGCAGGGGAAAAAAAGGGGGCCAATTTCGTGCTTCTTACGGGTAGGCGGCAAAGTTTTGATGTGGGAGTGGAAAGGGGGGGGTCATTTTTGTAAAAGAGGAAAGCCTTGCCCCCCAAAGGCCCCGTTGATGAGGACACAGTGACGATGAAACCCCAAATTTGTTTGATGATGTACCCGGACCCCCACTTGGGAAAACCCCGGGTGGGGCAAGGGCCCCTTAATCTTGGGAGAAGAGGGGTAAAGCTTGCGCTCGGGGCCAGCAGCGCAGTCAGCAAGGGGGCGTTTTTTTGGCCCTTTGAGTCGCAGGTTGCAGCGTGGGGGGTTGGGACCCAAAGGGGCCCAAGGGGTAAAAAACCCGCTTCGCAGGCCCAAAAAAGTGGCAGAAAAAGGGGCTCAGCGAGGCAGCGGGGGGGAGTAGTTTTCTATGGCGGAGCGTTGGCGGTAAAACCCGGGAACTGGGCGGTGTGACAGTTTTTGCTAAGACCCGGGAGGAGCCGAATAGGGGTTATATTTTGGGGAATCTTGGGGGGAAAGTGAAGCGGGGGCCCAGGGAGCTAACTTTGGGGCCCCAGGGCCCCCCCCCCCAAAATCAAAATTAAAAACCCGAAATTTCCGGGGGCCCCGGGGAAAGAAACTTTTGGCTCAGATGGGTGGTCCATCCTGCCGCCGCACCCCACAAAAGCAGCAGCAGGGGCCCCGTGGCAGCTTCCCCTTTGCAGCCGGGAAAGGGCCTCCCCACCTCGCAAAAGGGCTTTTTCCCTTTTTGGGACATCACTCCCGGGTCCAAAAGGCCCCCGGCTCCTCGCTACTAATGGCGCCTGCAGCCCGTTCAGTGGGGGCGATTGCAAAAGGAAAAAAACAGTAGGGCCGCCCAACCCCCCTTTAAGGTGTAGAGCTGCCCGTGTTTCCTGTCCAAGTTGTTGGACTCCCATTTCCCCCCCTTTTCCCAAAATTGGTGGATTTCCTGCCCCGTTCAGAGAAACTAATGGCTTGTGCCGAGCCGAGATGGAGAGTTCCAACCCGTAATTTATTTTAAAAAAAGGAAATTTCCCAGCACTTCATAAATATGTAGAACAGAAGGTGGTTCGTCCTTGAGCTTATCGGGGTTTTTTCCCAAAGGGCACGGACAGCGCGGACGTCGGAGCTGTTAAATACGGTTTAGGGCCAGTACATTTCCTTTACGGCCCACTGGGTGAATGTGCCCTTTTCCCGCCCAGGGACAAAAAACAATTTTGGGAAAGGGGCCCCCGCTTTTTTCCTTTCCCGTTGTCAAAATGCTGCACCCGCGGCCCTTTTCCCCCTCCCCCTCCTCCACCAAACCCCCACCATTCCCGCCTCCACAAGTACTGCTCCTTTATTTCCACTGGTTTGGGGGACCCGCCCGGGGTCACGCAGTTTTACAAACCCCGGCTTGCCCTCGCCGAACGAAAATCAACAGGGGAGGAACTTTCTCCGTCATGCGCAAGAAATCGATTGTGGCTTTCTCCGCGCCAAATGCAAATCGGAAAACCCTGGGACGGACAAGGGAGGAACAGGGGGTTTTGCGCTGCACCGAGGGGGATGGGGCCATGCGCCCTGCTGGGGCTTTGTTCAATCTGGTTGTGAAAAGGGTTCCCCGAAGTTTCCCCCCGGGTTTTTCAGAAAAATTTGAAAATGGCCCGGAAACTGTGCATGACTTTTTCCCTTCGTTCAAACCAGGAACACCCTCCTCCCAGGGTTTCAGCGGGCCCCGAACGGCCTCCCCCCAAAAACCCCTTGAAAATGCCCATGTTTCCACCCTTTAAATTTCCCGCCTGCACTTTTTTGGGGCCGACGGTTTTGAAAAAGAGAAAAGGGCCCTTAACGATTTTTTGATGATCCAGGAAAACAAAAATTTTCCCCCCGGTAACTTTTATGTCAGCCGTGGCAGCTATGCGTGGGCACCTGCCGTTTTTTGGGGGGGGGGGGCATTTTGGGGAGGAAAAGTTATTTGTCAAGTACCGGGCCCACGGGGGTGAAAAAGTCCCCTTCCAAATGGTTTTTTGTCCTGGAAAAGATGCGAAAAATCTTTTCTTTGGGCCCGGGGACTGGGGGACGTTGGGCGGGCTTCAAACCGTGGCCCCAGAGTCCGGTGGGGACTGAAATGGAGGAGGGGGGAGGAGGGGCATTGGAGCAGAAGCATTGTTTGGGGAAATGAGTGGATTTTCTACCCAGGTGACAAGAGAGGAGGAAAAAGGAGCAGCTGGGGGGAGGTGGGGTGGAGTGAGGAAGATGGGGGAAAATAACCCCAAGCACCGTTTGGGAGTATACCCGTGGAAATGGAGGCAGGGAGCCCCCCCGGAGTCACTTGTTTCAGATGGCCCCCCCGCATGCTTATTTGCCTGGCTAGTGACAGCCCAAAAAGTCAGCAAAACCGGCCGAGGGATGACTTTTTGGTTTTCCCCCCTATTGGGGCCCCCGCTTTTCCGGGGCCAAAATGGGAGCCCTTTTTTCCCCGGGTATTGAGAGGGGGGGACAAAAATCCCCCCCCCCAAAACCCAAAAGGGAAATCCTCCGTAATAGTTGGCCCCTGCCCATGTGCGGGTTTGTCCCCCCCTTGACAGGTCTGACCCGGGGGGTTTACAGGCTTTACGTACTATGCCGGGCTGCTGGGGGAAGGTTGGGGGGTTTGGAGCAGTACCCAGGGTCCAAAAAAATAGTAAAACCTTTAAATCTGGAGTCATGATGAGCAGCCCTTCCCTTTACCCGTTGGGGAGGGGGCAAATCGTCAGCAGCAGAAACAAACAGCAGGGCCTGGAGCAGTCCCCGAACCAACAGGGTTTTGGCCTCCCTTTGGGCCCGACTCTGTCCCTCAGTTAGAAAAAAATCCCCTGGGTACTGGGAAACCAAACTGGTTGTGGCCGCAAAATTGCCGAGTTTGCGTGGAGAAGCTGTCCTGCCCGGCCGTAGTGTGGCATCAGAGGAGTGTTTTGGGCGGGGGCCATGTTACCCCCAAAGGGGAACCCCCTTGTCCACGGGAAAAAGTGGAACCCACTGCCTTTGTCAAAATGAATCAGGCGTGGATCGGCCAGGGTTTACACACCAATTTCCCTTTGGGGTCAGTCTGGGTTCAAAAAAAAAACCTTTCCTCCGCCCCTTTTTGATGCCGCCCCCCGCCCGATTTTCCCCACATCTGCTGACAAATTTCTCCATCCCGCCTACCACCATCTTTACCAGGGAATGGTATTGCCCCCCACCTCAAAACTCTTCTTGTGTACTTATGCCCCAAAGGGTGTGCTGCTGTTTTGTTTTCCGTGACATCCCCAAAATGTGTCATTGTGCCACTGCTGACCCAGTGCTGCTGTGGCTGCTGCCATGTCCTCCACACTTTTTGTCATTTTTGCCACTGCCTGACCTCATGCTGCTGCCGCCCTGACCCCCCGTTCTCGTTTATTGGGGCCCAAATCTGTGGCTTCCCCCTGTTTTGCCACCCCAGAAAGTCATTGTGCCACTGCCTGAACCCCATTCTGCGGCCCCCGTGACCCCCAAAACTTGTGTGATTGGGGCCCCCCTTTTGGCCTAAAACTGTTTTGCCAACCCCCAGAAAGTTTATTTGGCCCCTGCCTGCCTCATGCTGCTGGCCTGGGGCCCCTCCGCTCTCGTTTATTGTGCCTTTTTGTTGGTTCCTCCCGTTTTTTCCACCTCCCCCAAAGTATTGTTTAACTTCCCGACCTATTTCTGCTGCTGCCGTGACCTCCCCTCTCAGTTTATTGTGCCACTCTATGCTTCCCCGTGTTTTGCCACCTCCAGAAAGTTCCCTTGTGCCCCCTGCCTGAAACCCCATGGGTGCTGCCGCCCTGACCTCCCCTCTCAGTCATTTTTGCCATTTGTGGCTTCCTCCTGTTTTGCCACCTCCAGAATTTTATTTTGCCCCTGCCTGCCTATACTGCTGCTGCCGTGACCCCGCTCTCAGTCATTGTGCCCCTCTGATGCCCTTTCCCCGTTTTTTTGCCACCTCCAGAAAGTTTTGTGCCCTGCCCGAAACCCCATTTCTGCTGTGGGGGCCGCCGTTTACCCCCCACACTCTGTCCCCTAATGTTGCCCCCTTTAGCTCTTTTGCTTGCTTTTTTCCCCGCTTTGCTGGCATTTCCCTTTTTCAGGCTACCAAATTTTTTTTTTTTTTTTCCCTTCAGTTTTTTGGTCGTTTTGCCCCTTTAAAATGCCCAAAGGGGTTTTTTTAGTTGGGAAACGATTCTAAAAGCGGCCCGGGAGTCCCTCTGCGTGTCATAAATTAAAACACAAAAAATTTTATGAAGACCAAAAAACAAGTCCCTTGAAAATTTTAAAAGGCACAACGTTCTACAGCCCCCCTGCAGGGCTCTGTGCAGCCTGGAAAAAAAGGCTTTTTAAAACGATTCGTGCCCAAGTAATTGGAACGGGAAAAGCATTTTGTCGGAAAAATTTTTCGAAATGACCGAAACGAATTTTTTAGGGAAAATTGCCAATCTCTAGTTGTAACAATTGAGACCCCTCCAGAAAAAACTTGAAAAATTTTTTCAGCTAGGGAATTTTTTTTTGGAATTTCCTTTTAAAAAAAAATTTGGGGATCCCATAGTGGTACATTTGGTTACATTTTCTAAGGTCATTTCCCCAGAATTTTGGCTTCCTTGAAACATTATACTAGAAAAATTTCCTAACAGAGGCAACCATCGTCCCCAAACAGAAAAAAATAAAGTTTAAAAAAAAGTTTGATGGCAATCTTTTATATGGACCTCACGCCTTTTTTTTTTTTTGGGTTTAAAAGCTTTTTTACCCATTTTGGGGTTTTTTTTTTATCTGTACTTACAATCTGTTGTTAAAAACACTGTGGAAAATTTTTGGGGGGGGGGGGGGGGTATATAAAAAATTATTATTTTCTTTAAATTTTTAGGGTTTAATGGACCCATAGGCTGTGATGGTAAATAACAATGGATATGTCATGAAGTGTTAGGAAAAAAATCACCCCTTTGGGCTTTTTTTTGGGATCTGTTTAACAAATCCATTTCTCTATAGCATGCATTTGGATGCTTTAGTGAAGGCTGCTGTTTCTAAAACCTTTTTAAAAAAAAAAAATATCCCTTCTGCATGCCAGTCAAATAGAGTTCAAAAAGGACTTTATCCAGTAAGTGAATTATTTTGCTGTATGCACTTAGAGCCTACCTGACCTATATTACAGACCTGCACAATATATGTCCCACAAGCCGCATGTGGCCCAGCAAAGCAGTTCTGGTGGGCTGCAATGGCCCTCAAATTTTGGGGGCGCTTTTTTTTAACCCACCCCTTTAAAATTGGTTTTTGGGGGGGGTTTTCTATCCAGTTTGGGGATATACCTGGATGGTCTTGTGGGGGGTGTAAACCCCCTTCCCTGTTTTGGGGTTTTGAGGACTGCCATATAACAAGCTTCTTACCTTAGAGTGCTATCTAGGGCGCTTTCCCAGAGCCAATTTCTACTTATGAGTTTCTCCTCCACTTCATACTTGTCAGTTTGTTTGTGCTCTTAACTGTTGCTACTCAGTGACTAGCTATTCTAATTTGTGATTTTCCACTATCAACCCTTTTGGCTTTTTCTTTCTTTTGATGTATTGCTTGTCCCCCTGTGAACCGGTCATGATGTAAACCACCTGGGCCCCCACCTTCTTTTTTGACCTGACTTAAAATTCTGCATGACCCTTTTTGTACCAACCCCGGGAAAACCCCGCTGTTTACTTCAAGTGACCATATTGAGGGTAGGGACCAGGGAGTTCCCTGCAGCAGAATCCAAGCACCCTTTGCAGGGGTTACATGTGAAGATCGTTGGGCTCCTAAGACTCTGATCTTCAGTGTGGCCTTACTCCAAGCTCACAACTGAGAGGATCTGCATCTGCTCATGACACCAATGTGCTAGCAGGTGGCCACACATAGACACAAATAGCTTAAACATCTCCAGACCAAGTATAATTAAATTACGTTTTTTTGAAAGCTGGTCATCTTGTACCCCATATCTTGAGAGAAAGGAAAGATACAAACGGACATATCTGAATGGTTGTCTCTCCAGTAAAGTGAGTTGAAAAATGAGTACAAAGTGATTAGAAAATGTTTACATTTAATTAATCTCCATCTATTAAGCACAATATACAGTAACAAAACGGAATATAAGTGCATGGACTGGCCTGTATGGATACTAGCAATAAGACTCTTGTGTTGCTCTGTGTCTTTCAGTTACCCACTTATGACTTTAATGTGGCAGTAAGAATCAAAATTATGCTTCAAGTTTTATTGATTTTTGTGTATGCACCTTCTGAAGTTAAACAGAGGAAATAAAAAATTGTAGAATTTGGTGGAATGGTCCCTGAGTGAAAAGGTCTACTTATTTAATTATTGCATGAAGATTTGATTAAAGATAAACTCGGGACAGCTAATAATAAGTACAGATATGTCCAAAAACGGGCATAAGAGAGCTAAAATGTTGGTGTGTACATAAAGTACAAATGACAACATAGAAAAAAAAATACTCATAAATCATCTAGCACACTGTGGAGGCCAAATGAAGCCTCGAGCTATTGGTAAAAGATAAAACATCATTTCATGGAAAAGATTCTTGTGAATTTATGATAAGAGGGGTATAGCCATGTTACAAGTGGCACATGATAGTTGAGAACCCTGTTGATTATTGTGTAAGGAACCCCATGAGCTCTACTGATGATTTAGCATTTTAAAGATGATTCAGTATTGTGAAAAACACTATTGGAGGATATTTGACTTGAAAGTGCACAAGATCAGATATCTTATAATGCCTCTGGTGTGGTAGAGTAGCTAATCTGCTCTCTTTTCCACTTTATTACAGATGGAAGCATGCCCAGCTTTTTTTTTTTTTAAAAGTGTTATCATCTACTGACAAACAGAATTACATATATTTTGTAGGTCTTAAAAAAGCATTGTAATCCATTTGTGATTATTATAATACCATGTGCTTTAAAACACAGTACATTGTACCACTTTGAATCAGATTAACTAATAGATCTCAATAGATCTCAATTTTGTAACATAATTCATAGAGAAAGGTGTGTAGACTTTTATATTGTCATATTGAAGATTTCTGAAACTGCATGCATTTTGAAATGTTTCTGACCATAAAAAATTATTTAGACTAGTTATGCATTGGGATACATGCATTTAGTCAAATATTTAATATGATATATCATGGGGTCCTTATAATTTGCCCCTTCTTCACCTCTAATAGCCAGTGGAGTCAAGAGTCACTAACAAAAAGCAAATCTAGAACTAGACACCATGTCATCCATCATGTCATCCATATTTTCCAAACATTTGCATAGCCAGCATAAAGTATCTCACAAAAGTGAGTACAACCTTCATATTTTTGAAAATATTGTATTATATATTTTCATGGTACAACACTGAAGATATGACACTTTTTAAAGTAGTTAGTGTACAGCTTGTATAACAGTACAGTAAGTAAGGAAATAATTCAGACCCCTTTAAATTTTTCACTCTTTCTTTCATTGCAGCCATTTGGTAAGATCCAAAAAGTTCATTTTTTTGCTGGTTAATGTACACTCTGCACCTCATCTTGAAAGAAAAAACAGAAATGTAGTTATTTTTGCAAATTTATTGAACCGGAAAAACTCAAATATCACATAGTCTTAAGTATTCAGACCTTTTGCTCAGTATTGAGTAGAATCACCCTTTGAGCTAGTATAGCCATGATGGGAATGATGCAAAAAGTTTTTCACACCTGGATTTGTGAATCCTCTGCCATTCTTCCTTGCAGATCCTCTCCAGTTCCATCAGGTTGGATGGTGAACGTTGGTGGACAGCCATTTTCAAGTCTCTCCAGAAATGCTTAAGGGTTAGGGGTTTAGGTCAGGGCTCTGGCTGGGCCAGTCAAGAACGGGCACAGAGTTGTTCTGAAGCCTCTGCTTCAGAATTGCTTCAGAATTTTAGCCGATTGAGGCGTCCAATTTGTCACTAAGTTTTGGCGTGCCCTACATTCCCGCTTGCAAATCAAGCTAGACTTCTCATCCGCGTACCATCCCCAGACAAATGGGCAGGTGGAGAGGGTAAATCAGATCTTGGGGGAATATCTACGGTACTTTGTGTCCGGACGCCAGGACAACTGGTCCGAACTGCTTCCATGGGCCGAGTTCTCATATAACCATCGGGACTCCGACTCGACTGGCCGTTTCCCATTCCTTGTGGTCTATGGTCGTCATCCACGACCCCTCCCTCCCCCTGGCTTCGGCCTCCGAGGTTCCCGCTGTGGACAACCAGGTTCGGGATATCGGGGTCATTTGGCGAGAGACCCAACATGCCGTACTCCAGGCTTCAGCCCGCATGAAGACCCAAGCTGACAAGAGGAGGAGATCTTCCCCAACGTTCCTCCCAGGCAGTGTCGGACTGGGGGGTCTGGGGCCCACAGGGGAATTGATCTTTGGGGGCCCCCCCTACTGTACATGAAAATATTACCAGCCTCTCGGACATAAACGCACCCATTTTACCACATAATACAGTGTGCAGAACAGAACTGTATTGTGTAGTACAATACGAAGCGAGTCACATATCTGTATCTCACACATATGTCAGTCTAACATATAGACATGGGGCTAATTAGCTCTATCCATATCCCCTCCACCCACATACAATATCCTCCTCCACCCACAAACAATATCCCCCTCCACCCACATACAATATCCCCTCCACCCACATACATATCCTCCTCCACCCACATACAATATCCTCCTCCCCACACACATATCCCCTTCCACCCACATTACAAATACCCCCTCCACCCACATACAATATCCCCCCCCACCCCCATACAATATCCCCTCCACCCACATACAATATCCCCCTCCACTTTTCCCCTTTGGTCACGAAACCTCACCACCTTTAAAATAAACACCAGCAGGAAAGTATAAGTGTAACTCCTATCACGGGTCAATCAGGACACATGTACACTGGCATTATCCCGGAGCTGATATAAACCTACAACACTGCCATATAGAGACCACATAGTGGTCAGACACCACCCTCGGGTATAACCTACAACACCACCATATGAGACCACATAGAGGTCAGACCCCAAACTTCCGGTAAAACAAAACAACACCCACCATATAGAGACCACATAGAGATCCAACCCCAGCTCAGTTATAACCAAAACACGCCATATAGAGACCACATAGAGGTCAGACACCACTCAGGTATAACCTACAACACTGCCAATATAGAGACCACATAGAGGTCAGACACCGCTCAGGTATAAACCAACAACCCCGGGCCATATAGAGACCACATAGAGGTCAGACACCAGATTAGGTCACATTACAGTAAATTACAGCACTGATCCAAATAGAAGTAAAAATAACCCGAAATCAGGGACTCCCCGGAGATGTCATATCTGATGAGTTGTTCTCTTTCTTTTAAATGATCCGTTCTTATTCCCTTTTCTTTGCATTTGTTCCACACCACCATGATGACTTGCCCCGGACACAGCTCATCCCTGCGAAAATTACACACACAAATTTTCTTAGAATCCTTAATTTTACCAGCACCTCTTTATCTTTTTTCCACCTCTGTACAAACTTCCCGGGGGTGGGAGAGCGGGTACAAGCCATAACTTAGAGGCCTAGTATCCAAAGGGTTTGGAGGGGGGGGGAAAGGGACTAAGCCCCTGAAGATTATGCTACAACTATGGGCTTGCTCCCCTCTCAATTAAAAATTTACCAGGTTTGGTAGACAAGCCCCTGGGTAGGTAGGCAAATAGGCAAGGCCTAATCTGTAGGTAGTTGGTTTCTCCCAGTTAGGTAAGCTGTAGGTAGTTAGGGTCCCCTTTATATAGGCTGCAAGCAGTTAGGGACCCCCTTTAGGTAGTATACAGGCAGTTAGGACTTCCCATGAAGTAGTATACAGGCAGTTAAGATCTCCTTTAGGTAGTTTGCAGGCAGTTAGGGGTCTCCTTTAGGTCGTATACAGGTAGTTAGGGGCCTCCATTAGCAAGTGTGCAGGAAGTCATGCCCCCCCCCCCCCCCCCTCTGGCTACTGTGTAGGTAGTCAGGGCCCTTTAGTATTAGGTAGCCAGGGCCCCCCTTTGTTGTCAGGGCCCCCCTGTGGGTTGTCAAGGCGTTCCTTTAGGTAGTCAGGGCCCCCCCCTTGTAGTCAGGGCCTCCCTGTAGGTAGTCAGGGCTCCCCTGTATGTAGTCAGGGCCCCCTTGTAGCCAGGGCCCCCTTGTAGCCAGGGCCCCCTTTAGGTAGCCAGGGCCCCCCTTGTAGTCAGGCCCCCTTTTTAGGTTAGCCAGGGGGGCCCCCTGTAGGTAGCCCGGCCCCCTTTGAGTCAGGGGCCCCCTGTAGGTAGCCAGGGACCCCTTGTATCAGGGCCCCTTTGTAATCAAGGCCCTTTTGTAGCCAGGGCCCTTTTGTAGCCAGGGCCCCCCTTGTAGCCAGGCCCCCCCCCCCTTTTACCGGGCCCCCTTTTAGGTAGCCAGGCCCCCCCTTGTAGACAGGGGCCCACTTGTAGCCAGGGCACCTTTAGGGAGGGCCCGGGGCCCCCCTTTAGGTTAGCTATGGGCCCCTTGTAGTCAGGGGCCCCCTTGTAGTCAGGGCTCCTTTTGTACTCAGGGCCCCTTTTGTAGTCAGGGCCCCCTTGTAGCCAGGCCCCCCCCTTGTAGTCAGGCCCCCCCTTGTAGCCAGGGCCCCCTTTTAGGTAGCCAGGGCCCCCCTTGTAGTCAGGAGCCCCCTGTAGGTAGTCAAGGGCCCCCTGTAGGTCGTCAGGGGCCCCCTATAGGTAGCCAGGGGCCCCTTGTAGTCAGGGCCCCATTTGCAGCCATGGCCCCTTTTGTAGTCATGGCCCCCCCTTGTAGCCAGGGACCCCTTTTAGGTAGCCAGGGCCCCCTTTTAGGTAGCCAGGGCCCCCTGGTAGTCAGGGGCCCCCTGTAGGTAGCCAGGGCCCCCTAGGTAGCCAGGGACCCCTTGGAGTCGGGGACCCCCTTATAGCCAGGAACCCCCTGGTAGCCAGGGACCCCCTGTAGTCAGAGCCCCCCCCCCCCCTTGTAGCCAGGAACCCCCTGTAGTCTGGGACCTCCCCTCTGTAGTCAGGGACCCCCCTCTGTAGTCAGGGCCCCCTGTAGTCAGGGCCCCCCTTTGTAGCCAGGGCCCCCCCGTGTTGTCAGGGCCCCCCCCCCCCTGTAGCCAGTTAAAAAAACAAAACAAAAAACAACAAACAGCCACTTACCTAGCTCGGGCTCCTTCTCCGGCCGCTCCGAGGCTCCGTACTGCCGCCCTGCATACTACGTCAGCAGTAGGGGCCGGCGCCTGGCAGGCTGAAGGCCTAATGCGTTCAGCCTGCCGGGAAGATCAGCGGAGCGCAGCGCTAGTGGCGCTGTGATCCGCTCACACCGCGCAGCACCGGGCCGGTCTCTGGGCGCTCGGGACGCAGGTCCCGGGTGCTCAGGGACCGGATGCGCGGACGGGCCCCGGGGAGCGACGGCACTGCCTCCGGGGCCCACAGCGGCTCGGGGGGGCCCACCGGGGGATCCCCCGGTCCCCCGGCGGCCCAGTCCGAGCCTGCTCCCAGGGTATAAAGTGTGGCTCTCTTCTAAATACATATGCCTCAAGATCCCCAGCTATAAGTTGGGTCCGCGGTTTCTGGGACCTTTTAGAGTACTTCGGCAACTGAATCCGGTGTCCTACAAGCTCTGCCTACCTTCATCTCTCCGGATTCCTAATGCCTTCACGTCTCCCTCCTAAAGCCTCTGGTCTTGAACCGGTTCTCTCAGAAGAGCGCTGTTCCTTCTCCGGTATTAGAGTCCACTGATGTTTTTGAGGTGAAGGACATCTTGGACATGAAGACCATCAGGGGTAAGTGGTTCTTTCTTGTAGATTGGAGGAGCTTCGGCCCTGAGGAGAGGGCCTAGGAACCGGAGTCCAATATCCTGAACCAAGAACTGATTCGTAAGTTCCTTCAGCCTTAGAAGAGGGGGAGACCTAAGGGGGGGGGTACTGTAGTGGGTGGTCCCGCTCCTCGGCCGGGGTCGGGTGGTGCCGCTGGCCGCGGGACGAGCTGTGGGTCCGCTCGTCCTGGAGACTCACCTGACCTCGTTCCTGTCACGTCCGCGCCCTCTGCCGGCCGAGGCGTGCGTGTCCGCTCCCTAGGGCGCGCGCTCGTTCTTGTAAATTAAAAGGGCCAGCGTCCCGGTAATTGGCTAATTGCCGGGCGCTTCCCCTATTTTTGGTTTCGCTCCACAATCATTCCTTGCTGGATCTATGTTGCCTTGTGCCCTAGAAAAAGCATTCTTTAAGTGTGTTCTTGCCTTACCGTGTGCCAGACCTCTTGCTATGTTTCTCGACTCCGGACCTCTGCCGCCGGCCCTGACCTTCCTGCCTGTCCATGACCACGAACCATTGCCGCCAGCCCTGACCTTCCTGCCTGCCCACAACTTCGATTCTTGGCTTACGATTCTGTACCTCGCTGCACCTCGGCCGCCACCGCAAGCCCGCCGCGTCAGAGTTAGCGACCTGGTAGAATCCCGCCGCAGCAAGACCATCCCGCTTCGCGGCGGGCTCTGGGGAAAACTGGGACCTACTTAGACTCTGCTCCCTGGTGCGGTTGTTGCCATTGCTTGCGGTCGTCCAGTGGATCCACTACCTAGCCGTTACAGATATAATTAGAGATGGGTAAATTTCTCAAAAATTCGGGTCTCCAAATTTTCCGACAAAATTCGTTTCAGTCCGAATTACTTCAGGACGAATCGCGTTAAAAAACAGCAGTTTCCAGGCTGCAGAGAGCCTGTAGGGTGCTGTAGAATGTTGTGCCATGCTCAAATATGCAGAGGGAGCTTGGTTTGGTCTTCATACAATGCTGTGTTTTAGTATGACACGCACATGACTGCCGCCACTCTTAGAATCGCTTCACTTTAAAATTCCCTGGGCACTTACGGGGGCAAAACTGACCAAAGACTGAAGCAGGAATGCAGCCTGATAAAGTTATGGCAGCGCCAGCTGGAAAAAAACAAGCTGAGGGCTAAGATCCTACCATAACATCAAAGAACACAGCAGTACGTTACTGGAGCCACCACAAGTCGCAGCACAGTAAGGGGACGTCACAGCAGGAGTCACCATGCGAGGCCACAGCATCCGGTGTCATCTACCGGCCATGTGTTAACCACACACTAGGTCATATACTTTTTCCCAGATGACATCTGACAACCCCAGCCAAGAGTCGGTGGGTTTGACACACACAACCCCTAGTTGACATGGCCCGGGAGCAGGTGAGGGGCTCTCACCTGTCCTCAACCCACCTCTTTCCTGTTCGCTTCCCACAGCCAGAAAACTACTATGTGCTATGTCCTCTGCACCACTATACAGTGAGGACCAACTATTTGAGGACAGTGGGCAGCAAAGACGTGGGCAAGACATCCGCAGCTTCTCGCAGCAGCGGGCAACTAGGGATGAGGAGAGATGCAATGGGGGATTATGTTGCAAGTGGTCAGGCTTGGTACAGCGACACCGTTGAGGCGGATGGCGGTGACAGGCAAACGCTAATCGATGTAGCCGATCGCACTTGGGAGCCGGGTGAAGCAAGCAAGTCTGGGACAAGTTATTCTGGTGCCCTAGTTAAACAAGGCATAAAGTTCCCCCCAAATGAAATATTCAGCCCACTCCATGCTTCCTTGTGCCCCCTTTTCTCCCTGGGATGAAGTGGTGCACTACGCGGTCGCCTACCCTCGACTACCAATTGTCCCGGCCCTGGAAGCATTCCATTTTCTCTACATTAAGTTTTAGGAGACGGGAGGAGAAGGAGGATTTGGACGACAGACAATCTGGGATCTTGGGCAGTCGAGAGTTAATGTCTGGGCTGGAGATCTAAAGTTGGGTGTCATCAGCATACTGGTGCTTTTGAAAGCCATGTGATGCTATGAGCTGACCCAGACCAACAGTGTACAAGGGCTCCATCATCATCATTGGGAGAAGAGAGCGGCAGCTTGCGTGTCAGGCAGTGGCGCAGCCCGTAAGTCGGTAGTGTGGCCGGGAATCAGCAGGGTGGCAGCAGTGCGAGGTTGGGAGCCAAACGGCCATGATTTAGACCACCCACTTTGCAGGTCCCAGAAATTAGTGGCACAGGGGCTCACCGGGTCAGCGGCGGTAACAGTCAGTCAGTGCAGCGCTTTGGTGGTAAAATCACCTACTCGGCAGTGTGGCAGTTTTTTGCTAAGACACTAGAGGCTATATGTCGAATCTGTGGGCAGAAAGTAAAGCATGACCAGGGACCGAACGTTAGCACCATGGCCCTGCATCAACATCATGCAGTGTCACCATACGTGTTTCAGATGTGGTGGTCCATCCTGTCCCAACAGCAGCAGCACCCAGTGGCACGCCTCCCATTTCAGGCAGTCAAGGCTTCACCACCTCTGTCGAAGACAACTCCCTGTCTATTACATCATCTACTGATCCAGATACTCCTGCTCCTCAGCACTCATGGTGCCAGCAGTCGTTCACCGAGACAATTGTCAAGACACAGCAGTATGCATCTAGCCATCCCTAAGTGCAGAAGCTGACTGTGCTCCTGTCCAAGTTGGGGGTTTACTGCAGTCCCCCCCCTTTTCAAGTGGTGGACTCTGCACCATTCAAAGAACTGGCCGGGAAACTTGGCATTCACTTCTGCCATTGTAACGACACGGGTAGTGGCTCCTCTGGACCACCGCAAGTGGTGGCAGTGGCCACGCCAGGGAGCGGGGTCTAAGTAGGTCCCGCTTTTCACCGAAGCCCGCCGCAAGGCAGGATGGACTTTCTGCGGCGGGAGTCCTACTAGGTCGCTATCCCTGGCGCGACTATCTTGCGATGGCAGCTGAGGCGCAGCCAGGTACCGAATCGTAAGACAAAAAACTCGTAGTAAAAAGTTCAGGCCAACAGGTCAGGGCAGGCGGCGGAGATTTAAGGTCAGGTAACGTAGCAGAAAAGGTTGGGAAACACGGGAGACAGGAACTGATGAACAGGGGGAAATTGATGAACAGGAATAAATATATTAACAGGGGGAAATTTATGAACAGGGGGAAATTTATGAACAGGAATAAATATATTAACGGGAAAATTATTGAACAGGGGGAAATTGATGAAAAGAAATAAATATATTAACAGGGGGAAATTTATGAACAGGGGGAGATTGATGAACAGAGAAAGGCCATTAACGATATTATATGATCAAATTGGAAAGGAGTATTCACCTGGTAGAACGAAGTCAAACACCGAAGGACATTCACCGGGACATGAAAGTTGTCAACGATATTTGGCAACTGAAAACTGAAAATTAGAACCATTGTGACAGACAATGAAAAGAACATGGCGTCCGTGCTGCATAGGAGGAGGGTTGAGCCATGCTCCCTGCATGGCATACATGTTCATTTTGGTTGTTCAAGTCTTACACCCATCTGCAAGACATTCTAAAAATGGCCAGGAAACTTTGCATGCACTTCAGCCGTTCTTACACCGCCAAGCACACCCTCCTTAAGCTGCAGTGGCAGATTGACCTCCCCCAACATAGGCTGATATGTGACATTTCCAAACATTGTAATTCCAGCCTACATAGGTTGGAACAACTCTATGAACAGAGAAAGGAAATTAATTATTTATTGATGATACAAGCAGACAGGAGTATGCCCCTGCATACTAATTTTAATGTCGGCCAGTGGCAGCTCATGCGTGACACCTGCTGGTTGCTCAGGCCCTTTCATGCGGACGTGCGTTATTTGTCAGTCGCCAGGACTACGGGATGAATAACGTCATTCCACTGCTTCATGTTGTCACGGACAGTGGTAGTGGATCCACTGGACCACCGCAAGCGATGGTAATAGCCACATCAGGGAGCGGGGTCTAAATAGGTCCCAGTTTTCACCAGAGCCCGCTGCAAAGCGGGATGGACTTGCTGTAGTGGGAGTCTACCAGGTCGCTACCCCTGACGTGACTTGCTTGCGGTGGCAGCCAAGGTTTAGCGAGGTACAAAATCGTAAGGCAAACTCTTAGTTGGGGACAAGTGTAAGGTCAGGACAGCCGGCAAGGATCGTGGTCAAGGGACGGAGGCAAGAGGTACGGTAACGGGTATGACAATGAGGCTGAAGGAAAAATCTTTCTCTATAGACTCTAAAAATTATTATTAGTATTTTTTATTTATAGTCTTGGAGGTGGTTTGTGAGGAGCCTTTTCCATTACAAATGCAGCTAAAGGATTTCCACAGCTTTCAAAATAGGACAAACCCGATAATAGTTCAGCAAAATTTTCCTTTATCACCTGTGTTATCATGAACAAATTAACGTTTATCAACTTGCTTTCTTAAACCACTTGAAATCTGTGTGGATGTAATTTGTTGCACTGGTAACAGGTGAGGGCCTCCAGAAGGACTTGTGTTTTTAGTTTCTGTAAGTTGGACATACGATTCACATTCTTCATACTGAAGAAGTTCATACAAAGCCAGTTTTGCAGCATTTGCTTTTGCTTCTTTTTTGTTCTGTCCCATTCCAGTTTTGTACTGAATTCAATCAACAATGGCACAGAATGCAAAATAAGCACCTAAAACATTCCCTGTAGTTATGGTCTCCTTCAGTTCAAGTTCCATACGGTGCATTTGAACAAACTGGTGTAACGCAGAAAATGGATTCAAACCACCACGTTTATACTTCATGAGTGTTTGATCGTCACTGCTGTCCTCCTCAACGGTCTTGGTATGCAGAGGCTGACCACTCGCCAAAAAAACTCCCATGCCACTCTCCACATCAATACTGCAAGAAGTAGGGGATGTCTGCCCCACTCTTCGTTGCCAAGTAGCTGCTGACTGTCCTCAAATTGTTCGTCCTCGCTGTATAGTGGTGCTGAGCCCAGACCACATACTAGTTCTCTGGCTGAGGGACCTGAATGGGACAGAGGCGGGTTGAGGACAGGTGAGGGGTGCTGACCTGTTACCGGGCCATGCCAACTAAGAGTTGTATCTCACGAACCCACGGACTGTTGGCTAGGGTTGTCGTATGTCTTCTGGGATGAAGTTGATGACCTACTCAACCAATCAAGAACCTTGGGTTTGCTGATCAAACACACGGCCCCCTACATGACACCGGCAGTTCTTGCCTCACCGAGTCACCCCTGCTGCGACTCCCCTTACTGTGCTGTGACCTGTGCCTGCTCCAGGACTGTTTGTGCCACTGCCACTCGCATGTGAAGAGCCTGCCACCTCTCTGTCTGACATACTGTTTGTTCAAAAATTTACAGACTGTTTGATGAAGATATCTGATATGATTAAATACACACCCTGTATTTGACCCCCAAATGAGCCCACTAACAAGCTTGGTTAACCCTTGGATATAAATTGCGCTCCACAAATGGCCAGGAAAAATTTACTAGTATGTGCCGTTTAAAAACACTGTGTATTTTACTGAATATAAAAGCGCAAACAGGTTTAATTAACCTTTGGATATGAATTATGCTACAGTCAAAATTTCTTCTTTGGTGTTGAAAAAAACTGTTTCTTTTACTGACCACAACAGCAGAAAAACACTTAATTAACCCTTAATTCCCAAATTTCGCAAAATAAATGAGCTGCCAAAAATTACCAGCTATGTAGCGGGTTAAAATAACGTGTATTTTACTGACCACAACAGTAGAAAAACACTTAATTAACCCTTGGATCTAAATTGCCCAAAAGAAATAAGCTGCCAAAAATTACCAGCTGTTTAGCGAGTTAAAATGACGTGTATTTTACTGACCACAACAGCAGAAAAATGCTTAATTAACCTTCGGATATGAATTAATGCTTTCAGGGAAAATTTCTTCTGTGGCGTTGAAGAACACCGTTTCTTTTACTGACTACAACAGCAGAAAAACGCTTAATTAACCCTTGGATCTAAATTGCGCAAAAGAAATGAGATGACAAAAATTACCAGCTATGTAGCGTGTTAAAATGTTTTTGGAGCTTAAAAAAAAAAAAAAAACTTTCTTTTACTGACTACAATAGCACAAAGACATTTAAGTAGTGGATATAAATTGCGCAAAAGACATAAGCAGCCAAAAATTAACTGGTATTTGGATTGTAAAAAAAGCTGTTTCTTTAAATGAATACAACAGCAGCAACAGGCTTAGATAACCCTTTGGATATTTCAATGTGCTCCAGAACTGAGGGAGATAGCATTAAAATGTATATGCACCTGAATTGGACGCACACTGGACTTCAATTCCAATACCCCACAAAATCAGAATTAGAACGTAAGAGAAGCAGTCTCTAAGAAAAGCTGTGACCCCCTAAAAATCGCTATAAGATATAAAAAATTATTTCTTTTGTGTGAGATCTCAGCTACAGGAGCTGCAGCAGCTACAACACGGCACAGTGAGAGCGGTGTGAGCTGCCAGCGTCGTGTCCGGACTTATATAGTGCGGTGGCGTCACAGAATCCCGCCGGTCTCTGATTGGCTTCATCCCTGCACATGTCATTTAGGCTACTCCTTTCTTCCTCCCAGACTTCTTTGCCCCATGTAACGTCATGTGCTCGCAGCCATTTTATCAATTAAAAACACGCTTCGTTCCCGCGAATCACCCCAAACTTCGACTTCGTTCAGAATCGATGTTTTCCTGAAATTCTAAATTAATTCCCCTTCGTTAGAATCGCTTCGCCCATCTCTAGACATAATATAATATTTTCAAAAATGTGAAAGGTGTACTCACTTTTGTAAGATACTGTATATGGTATCCCACACAAATTAAAAAAATTGTTCGAATGTACCAACATTCATTGCAACAGGACCAGTCAACTGTTTAGTGTATGATGGTATGCCTATTCTTTCTTGACTGATAATGTTGGGGGAAGAGAAGGATGACAAGGATTGACAATAAATGCATACTTGGCCATGCATGCATACTTACGGGTGAATAGGGAGAAAAAGCTATTAAAGGTGTATGGGCACCTTGGAACTACATTTTTCCTGTGCCAACTTAAGCAAAACTGCCATCAAAAAGCTGATCTTTAGAGATATGTGAAGCATTTTAAAAAATGGGTTGTCACAATGACTAGACCTCTTTTATTCTTGCTCAATTAAAATTACTCCATGTTTGAAAGAATTAAAATAATGTACTTATTTGATAAAAACTCTATTTGGTGTAATACAAGGGGTTAAATTATATTTCATTATCTTTAATATACTCATCCGACAGCAGCAACCAATTTGGAAGGAAAAACTTTCTGGCATCTAGAGGTCTTTATGGGTTACCCTGACAGGCATGTAGTAACCAAATAAGTCTATCATAACTAAAACTTTAAAAGAGAAACTTTGAAGGTTCCACATTCATAAAATATTGTATAAAATAGTTTAAATATTCATAAACCAAACAGATTTTCATAACTATTTCTCAATATAACCTGAATTTAGAATCCAAAGCCTTTAATGAGCCTTGCACTGAATCTTTCATTTTTATTTAGCAAAACATGTTTATAATAATTCTGTAGTTCTATGTAGTAACGTCTACATTTACCCTATGTACATGTATGCGCCGGCTTGTTGTTGCATTCAATAGGTTTTCCAAATGTAGCTACTTGCATTGCTTCTTACTGAACAAAGCTTTCTCCACAACCTGCTGGGTTATTAGGTGTCACTTATAGTGCACAACAGTATCTGCCATAAAAACAGAAAAGTTCAGAGAACTTGAGAAATGTTTCCAGTTAGGTTTTGCCAGAAAAATGTAATGTCCCTGAAAAAAGTTAAACATACCTTTAGATGAAAGAGTGAAAATTGCGTACCTGACCACCGATGTCTGGAGATACCTAACTAATATTAAAAGAACCTCCATCTGGATAGACTCTCATATGAGTAGAGGAAGCCATGGCTGAGGCTTTATGTTTGCTTTGATAAGTTTCAAACCGTGATATTAACAAGAGACTTGTTAATAGTGAGCTTTGAGACTTCTGTAATTGGCAATTAAACACACCTGAAAAATAGATTTCTGAGATTTCAAATCCACATTTACTAATGAGAAGAACATTTCATGGTGGCCAATGCTGGCTTTCCTTAGCTTAAGATTAAAGAGAACCTGGTTTATTTGTACCAGCTGCTAGTTACATTATGCTTCAAAATCACATGATTATAATAGTAATAACATTAATTTTACTTTAAATGTAAGACTATCAATGGGATACGAATGGCTATGACAAATTTTTTGCATTTTCTATTCTCCGGAAATCATGTATACTGCTCAAGGGAGATCTGATTACATTTTCTTTCAATTTATTGGAATGCTTAACTAGAATAATTAAGTGTCAACTATTTCCAATTTGAGGTGATAATGGTTATGTTGCCTAATGACTTTGTGTGTTTCTTATGATTTACATGACTTTTCTCTGGCATCTGCACAGAGTTTGCTGCTGAAATATAAAATTGTGATGTTTTACTCCAGTAACTGTTGTGAACACAAATTTGGAACCTCATAAAGTAACATGTGACTGAAATTTTAATTTTCAGGTCATCGTGCACTTTACTGTGTGAAAAAGTCAAGCAAATAAAATTAGAGACAATGCTCAATATTAGAACTTATTGCTCAGATGTAGTATAGAAAATAATTATTTGGTTTTTAGGGAGCATTTATAAAACTAATTAAAATCAAATAGTAACACTGAGCTTATCCAACCACAGCAGTGTTTAGCGTTCTGTCCAAGAAACTCTGATTATGGGTTGCATGCATGTGCCAACTCCTGGTCTCTCAAAGGAGCAGTATGTTCTACATGCCTCTGACCTCATCCAATGCTAATGTATCCCAGCCACTTTAAAGACTCTTGTCACAGGGCTTCTGGGAAAAAAGGTTCATTTTGGTTTCTGCTGTCTGCAAAGGTGTTTATTCACCCGCCCCCTATTTGTCTACTCTCCATCAATGCATCAACTATAGCTAATAGAGACTACCCTGGGGCCTTATGTTTGGGAATATCAGGGGAAAGAGACATAACTTCTTGTGGGGTTAGGGGTTAAGAACTTACAATTTCCAAGTCTCTGCTATAGAACATTTCTTCATCAAGAAAGCTATGTCTCTTCATGCAACTGTTGCATCTATTCCTGCACTAAAGTAGGTCCATCAACCTTACCAAGCAGTTCCAATTTTCATCTGCCTTCCCCCCACACTACAGTATTAAGCCCAAGACATGTGGAGGTGTCCTTAACCAGTATGCCTCCACACTATAGTGTTATATTTAAAACATGCTGGAGGCTCCTCAACCAGTGCACCATCTATTTTAAAGTTCTGGTTCACTACATTTCTTCTGATAGAGCAAATTTCACTTACATTATTTTGTTGCTGCCTGGCAAAGCCTGGGCCCTTTTCCCTCTGAGAATAGAATAACATGGTGGTGTCCAATTTTCATTTGTCCCTGACCATTTACAAAATATTTTTTAGGACCTGGTCAAACCTCTTTTGAAACCTCATCCAGTTCAGTTATATCAGATTATCTTCTACTATGGGCCAATTTATCAGTCAGTTTTGCACCTCGGCTTCTGAGCCTTACTGGAATAATGAGTCACTAGTGGCCACATAATGGCCACCCAGAATGTGGCCTCCCTGTCACGATATATTATAGTAAAAAAAACAACATTTGGTCTGCACATCCAAAAGGTTTTTTTTTTTTTTTATAAAAATGAGCATAGGTGCACGCTAGTGTGGCAGTAAAATACAAACAAAATCCCATATCAGCAGCACTCTACTAACATTAAAAAACAGTCAAAGGGAACAGAGGAAGTTTTGGAAAAGCATTTCTGCTACTTTTAGATATAGAAAACTTGAGGTTCTAAGTTTACATTTTTAATCAAAACTGTAAAAGACCACCTGCCACGTCAACGGGACCACAATACAGATGGGACCCTACTTTATGTTACCTCTCTTGGTGTCTGTTCAGACCTTCACATTTCAGGGAGAGAAGATTCCAGCTATTAACTGCTCTGCACTGATTTAAAAAAACAAAAAAGGTGCCAGCCACTCCCCTATGTAGTCTAAAAAACATCCAAAAAGATTTTTTACAAAAAATATTTTTTAGAAAAATGAGCAGAGCTGTACATTGGTGTGGCAGTAAAATACAAACACAATCCAATATCAGCAGCACTCTACTAGCACTAAAAACAGTCAAAGGGAACAGAGACATTTTTGGCAAAGCATTGCTGCTACTTTTAGATATATGAAAACGTTATAGTTTTCTTTGCTTTTCTAGGATGTTTTGCTACAATATTTTCACAATATAAGCCTTCAGGTAAATTTTATCCTACAATTCGAAGTCTCCCAGTTGTAAATTCCTGTTTCTTTGTTGGAAAAGTCAGGTGGGTGAATTCAAGAAGGAACAAATTTCTGTCCGTATCATAAAGGTATCACTCCACTCCTGAGACTACTGTGGCTATAAACCACACAGCTGTAATCAATTGTAACTTTGGAAAGATTACTCGTTGGGTTAATTCTTGTTACCTACGTTGTCTTCCAGACATTTTTTCCCCTTTAAGTGTCTGTTGTTGCTTGGCCTACCATTTGTGTTTTGGTAACTTCCCTTATGTATTTAGAAAAACCACAGGCCAAGACCTTTCCTCTGCACTGGCCCTCTGTAATAATTATTGTGGCTTTGACAAAAGCATAATCAAAAATAAGTATCCAACTCTTTTTTGCTGTTTACAAAGGGCAAGGATTTTTTTTTTTAATACTGTAACTCGGTACACCTACAATTTAATTTACATCAATGTGACTGTCAAATGGAAGGCGTTTTATGCCATGATTGGCACTTTTAATATTTATTGTTTGTAACTCTCTCAGGACAATCTCTGTTTGCCTGGTGTTCTTCTTGGATTACAATTTTGTGTTCCCTATAAATCTAAGTTTGCATTGTGAACATGTTTGCATTGTCTACAGCAACTTTGGGAAAACTAAAATGGAAAAATGTTTTTTAGATTCATCTGCTCTTCTTGAAAATATAACTTCTGAACAAGGCCTACAGATGGAAACTATCCATTGTGCTCAAATGGTCTTATACATTGCATCTTAAAAAAAATTGTTTCCATAGGTTGGCTAATTACTATGAGTTTTGCTTTTCTACAGTCTTCACAATAGTTAAATCTTTATTAAGCATGTTGGTCTTTTGGCATTTTTCTCCTTGTTTGACTTCTACTTGGATGACTGGCCAGCAGATACAAATGTTAAAAATGTGCTATCTCACACAATGATGACATGGTATATTGATAGGATACACCATCAATGTGTGATATGTGTGGGTTCCTCCTTTTGAACCTGCACCTATCTCAGAAGAGAGAGTTGATCATGCTTCCACACTGATGTCCAAAAAAGAAAGGTAGAAGCAGCATGTCCATTCCTCCAGACGTTTTATTGTGCAAAAAAAACAGATCAATACATACTCAGGTTACCTGAGGAAGGCTCACAGAGCTGAAACATCGCACCTTGCTCAACATGTATTGATCTGTTTTTTTGCACAATAAAACGTCTGGAGGAATGGACATGCTGCTTCTACCCCTCTTTTTTGGACATTAGTGAGTATGCAGGTGGGGACTTACCTGTAAGTTGATGCTGTTGCATTCTATATACCCTGGACGTTTATCTAAATTTTTGATCGTTGTGCTGTTCTCGATTGTTTAACTATTTTGGTTTCCACACTGATATCCATCTGCTCTCTGTTCTGAACAGAGACTTTACAGGGCCTGTTGCCAAGATAAGTGTAGTTCCCAGAGGTGGCACCTGCACTGTGCACTTACCATTTGTTGATGGCATATCTTATCAATATGCCATCCATTTGAGGTTGGAACACCCCTTTAAGGCAAATGCCTTGTCCCAACACTTTGACCCTGGAGATTCTGAGCCATAGTTTATTACTGAGCACAGTCACACTTTTCCTTTGGCCTCAGTTTTGTTTAAAGATAACCCTTATGGAAAAATATCTGTCTCTCAACAGTTAAGAAATGTGATTCTCTCTTAAAGGGGTTTTGCCACGACCTAATGTTGATGTGGGGTCCTCCAAAATAGGTATTTAATCACTTTTTTAAATACATGTCATTAAAAAAGTGAAGCCTCTGACAGCCACAGTCTGACTAAGATGCCCTTAGTTTCCTGACAGTCTACATTAGACACGACCAGGAGCTGACAGGTGCTGATCTGTCTGCGCTTGTTTACACTTCTTATCTGATGGCAGGGAACATGAACAAGCTTTGACAGCACTGGGGAGAAAGATCCTGTGTCTTTTGTACAGAGAATCCACTGTTTGTAATGTAATTATCTGAGTAAACATGCAGACGCTCCCTGCTCAGTCCCTCTCCCTGCAACAGTTCATGAAGGAATGAAAGACACTGCCTGCTGAGCTTATCTTCTCTCCTGAGCAAATAAAAGGGAGAAGTAAAATGCATATGGTTTCTGTACAATACAGTTCTCCTTTGTGGATTAGCAAAACAATGTTTGCTCAACTACAGAGACTGAGTATCAGGAATGTGCATGGGAGGTGGAGTGATGACATCACAGAGGAGGTACTTGTTTTTTTTTTTTAAATACAAACACAACACCCCTTTTTATCAAGCCTCAAGAGGGGAGTATCAGATTGTTAGGTAAGGAACTAACTTCTTGGCAAAACAACTTTAAGGCTATCCTTCCAGGTTGGCTTACTAGGCTCCCTGAGTACAAAAAACTTTGGATCTTATTTCTCACAAACAATCGAGGTCTTTTATAGCTCTAGATATCAAGGACTTTGAAAAAGTTAGTTCTTCTTGAATTGAGAATAGGGAGTCTCATCTTTGACTGTTTTTTATCCCTTGTCTGTTGCTTGCTATTGACTTGGCATCTGTTATTGTGCCAGTGACTTTTTATGCTTTCCCCCTCAGCTCTTATCACAAATATCCATCGACACAATCACTAGCTACACTTTATGATGATCAGATGTTTTTTTCAAAACATAATGCAGTAAACTATTGTGTCAATTTGTTTTAAATTATGTGGTGCTATACAGATAATAAAAAAAAAAAATGTTGTACCACAAAGGATCTAAAAGATAAAAAGTGAGATGAATGATTGAAAAACTGATATTGGAAAATCAGTGGGGTAAAACATTTTTAAGCTTCTTTAATCTTGTTCATAATCTTAAGGATAAGTTCTTTTCACTCTAAGGGTATGTTCCCACGGCAGCGGACAAATACCGGCCGGTTTGCCGGCCGGTATTTGTCCGGTTTTGCGGCCGTCCCCACGGCCGCGGGGGGGACGGCTTTTCTCCGCGATGAGCGGAGAACAGCCCTCCCCCCTCCCATTGAATTGTTCATATTTCATCCAGAAACCGGACAGAAGAATGAACATGTTCAATGTTTTGCCGCCAGACCGCCGGCAGCAAAACCATCGGGCGGAAAACCCGTGCAGTGGGGACTGCTGCACGGGTTTTCCATAGAGCACAATTGTGCTCATTTTCGGCCTGTTTTTCAGGCGGTCTGAAAAACCGCAAACCGGCTGAAAAACCGGCCGAAAACCCTTGCCGTGGGGACATGCCCTTAGCTGCTAGCAGATACAGTAACATATCTATAGATTCCCATTGCTCAACAGAGGCCAAAAGAGTGTTATTTTGATCACTATTTGGGTGGTATATACGGTTTTTTTTTTTTGTTAATTGACTCTATAGAAAAGTGCAGTCCCCTGTGCTACTCTATCAATCAATCCATCATTGCAGTAAAAATAAATATGCCTTTTAGTAAACATTTTTTTTTTTTTTTATGAAAGCTTATTTATGATGGATTCCAATATGTAGCATCAATCATATCTATACACTGAAGATATACATCTGGGTTTCCCCACAACATAAACTTCGGATCAATCACACAACTAGCCAACTACAAATCTCTGGTGTCCAACTTAATCCTGGTTTATAGAGCTATATTTATAATTAACACATACTATTAATGCTAACTGATACACTCACCATATACCATAACTGATCTCCATAAAGTCCTTGTATATTTATATACAGATGAAACAGAGATAAACTTAACAGATAATGCACTATAACATAAGAGCAGATAGCATGATAGACTATATCACTGTCAAGCTAAACTCTGCTACATCTGTGGATTAAATATTGATAATACTACATGGTTGACACAAGGGTTAAATTACAGATACCACAATATATGACAGTAATGAATTTTACTAATAGGCTGTCATCTATGTATTTAATAAGATGTTACTTTGGTGAACTGGAGAGATACTGACAGCATTTTAACATTTTTCCTACTGATTTCCAGTTTAACTCACGCAGGGTGCAGGTTTTTTCCTTCATTTTATTTGTTGGATAGGCACACACTGTACACACGGCCAAGCCTGGAAATCCTACACAAGAACACAGGACAGGAGTAAACAGCAGGGCCTGGCTTGGCTTCTCACTTAGCAATTGGAAGGATCAACGGTCAGAACACGAACCATGCGCCAGCAGCTACATCTCTAGAGAAACACTGTTTCCACCTCCGTATGAGTTTCCTTACTGAGCCAGCCACAACTGATTGCTCGTTTTCAGCAACTGACATATTAGAGGAAATCACATCCTATCATGAAGACATAATGAACATGTTTTGGGTGGTTTACAGTATTTGCGGAGAATAAACCACAAAGCCAATTTCTTATTATATTTGTAATGTACACACAATAAGTGACATGATTAGGTGCAATAAAGTTCACAACACTTCACCAGACTGTTCACTGGATAATTATTTACCTTTATTTTGAGGTCTAGTAGTATCTAAGTCCAATATCTTGTCTTTTAGGTTACGGTCCCACAATGTAGTCACCACACGCAGACAAAAGCACATGCTCAAAGATTGCATGATTTATCTGGTAACACCACAGTCTTACCCAAAAAATTCTGTGCTCATTGGCCACCACATGTGAGTTGGAATGTGTCAGAATGCAATGCCTTCAGCATAGGGCTGTTCCCACTAGGCTGGGTTCACAAGTTGCAATAAAATTGTGGTGATAGCGCTTGTGCAAACATTCAAAAATGCTTTAAAAACAATGAAATGCTGTATATTAACCCTGTAAGCACCAGCTATGAAAAGGCCTTAATGAGCAACCAAATTCTTCAGTTTTTGACTCCCTATGTTTCAACAGCCATAACATTTTTTAATTCAGTGTCACAGTTGTATGAAGACTTTTTATGTAGGAGAAGTTGTATTTTTTTTTTTGGGGGGAGGGCATAGTTTGAGTATAGATATAAATTACTGTGTAATTTTTTTTTACTTTTTTTACGCGGAAAAAAATCTGCATTTTTTTAAAATAATTTTTTACAAAATTCACATTTCATACTAAACAACCTCTTTAGAAATTAATTCTACAGGTTTTTACGGTCATTTAGGCAAGGAGAAATGCTCATCAGGGGTTGTCAGTGGTGGAGTCACTGATCTATACCATGGTTTTTTTTTTTAAGCATATGTGTATGTTTGGTTGAACTTCTGAACTGGGAGCATGGGATGATAGATAATCGTACTTATGTTAAAATAGCACATATGCCAGGTACTATGTACTTTCTTTGGTTATTGTTGATTTTGCACTTGTTCCTTTCACAATCATTATTATACCTGTATAATGACCATCACATATGATTATGTTTTCCATTTAATTGTTATAAAGTGCATACAGACCAACAGCTGAGGTACAGAACCTCAACTCGTGTTTCACCAGCCGGCTTCGTCACGCAGCCGGGCGGAGAAATGCGTGTTGGAATTCCTGCTCCTCAGCTTTTGTATTATATTTGTATTGCTATTTTAACTATGCATAATTTGATTCCCATAATAATTTTCTGAGTTGATCCGATATATTTTGCTCTTTGCATTGGCTATCATACAAGTGTGTAAACTTTCTTATCTGAGGTTATGTCCTACAATAGCACATATTTTAATTTTATTTTTGTATGTATTTTGGATCTTTAATAAAGTCAAGATTATTTTTTAGAATAGGTGACTTTCTTTGGCATTTTTGATGCATATATTCCTATAGTATACTTATTTGCCTTTTTGCTTTGAGTTTGGCGGATAATTTAATCCTTTTATAATTGGTATTTGTTTGGTAATATCTATAGCTGACCCATCTTTTGAATTTTCCTCTTTAGATAATTTTTTGATATTTTTTGTCTTTTACTTTTAATATTGATAACTAATGAAACATGTTGTATTATATTGATGGGATGAGGCTCCATTTCTTTGTATATAAAATATATAATAACATAGTATAGAAAATTAATAGTGTTGTTTCCACATATTCATTCTTATTGAGGTCTCTATGCCACACAGATGGGGGTCCAGATCCACATGTGGCTCGACACTGCTTGGAGGCCACCGGCTTAGAGTATAACTTTGCATTTTAGCTGATCATGAGGGTGCTAAGTAGTGAGTCCACGCCACTGAGGTTCTCTTAAAGAGTCACATTACACACATAAAAGGAAGACACTGATATTGATGTTTGTAAGGATATGGGAAAATCAATAAAAGTAGTAAAGAAGTAGTAAAAGACTTGGAGATTTGGACACAGACTGAAGTTGTATCAAGGTTTGGGAAATTAATGTAGAATTAATGAATCAGAAAAATCGACAGTTTCGCGCACCAATTCATACCAATGATGTTCTGGCACTGGAGAAGGTACAAAACTGAGCAACAAAACTGACGAGAAGCATGGGGGATCTTAGTTATGAGAAATATTTAAATAATTAGATGTACTTAGTCCTGAGAAGAGAAACCTAAGGAGGGATGATTCATTTATATAAGTTGATAAAGGGCCTGTACAAAAATATTGTGTATAAGAGTGAAAAGCCCCTCTAAAGGTAAAGGAAAACTCCTTCTATTAGAAGAAAAAGCATCTCAACCAGGAACGAAGACAAGCCTTCCTTACCATAAAAGCAGTAACTCTGGAATAGATGCCTCAGTAATGGGTCACAACTGGAACAGATGCTGGTTTCAAGAAAGGCTTGCATGATTTCTTATAAAAAAAAAAAATAACATCACGGCTTATGGAAATGTACAGAATCCTAGTTTTAATGTGAATCCAGTCTGATCACCATTCGATATCAGAAAATACATTTTCTGCTTATTAAGGCAGATTGGCTTGCACCATTATGGTTTCTATTCTAATTTCCCCTGGATTAAAAAAAGGGAAATAAAGTTTCTTTCTCCAAGTCAGCTTCCGTCCTTTACTGAAGGTCTTTTCTGAACTGTACTTAGTATGTATGATGAAATATACATAAATGATGATCATATTTGCCCAGAATTTACCTAGATCATGCATAGTCTATTTATGCAGCCATGAAAGTTTAGGCACACGTCATCTGTTAAAGCGTGTTGCCAAACTGCCTATCTTGAAATGCATATTTTTGGAATGTGCACACAAAGCATTGATCACTGTAGGTTTGCTTGATATATGGCTTGTCCCAGGACACCCTCGCGCTGAATTTGTTCCAAGCACGTTAGTGGCTTTCCAAACATTCTGTTAATCCATGTTAGGCTTAATAATAAATTATAAGCTTCTCACTTTCCGGTCAAAAAGCAATTAATATGGGTGTCAAACGGAATGGTAATAAATTATCAAAAAGGAGCATGTTCTGAGTGATCAATTTCTTAAGTATTGTCCTTTAAAATGGCCATTCCTTTTACCACTGACATCTTATGTATGTGGAGCATCTGAAATGTCATACATTCACAAGATGAACATTAAGCCACATATTTTCTTTTCTTTGGAGAGTGGAAAGGAAGGATACGATTGGTATCTTAGACATGTACTGAAGATGTAATAGAGAACGATCAAATATCACTGTCTTCTGTCTAAACCATTTAAAGGATAAGGAAATTGTATATCAGTGACAAGAAGCACAATGTATGAAGATTCTTTCACACCTGTGTGATATTGCTCATTTGTATTTTTCTACATCACCTATATCAAGCAAGGAACAATGATAAGGTCAAATAGGGGCACTATGCATGCAGTGGTGTTAGTTCTATTTGGTTGTAACATTGGTGTTACCAGTAATTTAAAGAGGAGCTTGGGAAGAGGCTCTTCTTCAGATCATTGTATTGTGTACATGGACAGATTTATCGATGACCTCCTAGTTTGAGTATCTAAGTTACAGATATACTGCAAAGAAATATCCAATATCAATAGTGTTCTAACACTTTCTTTTATATTGCCTTAATAAAAGTCAGTATCAGCTACAAATCTTCTGATATTTTATAAACTTGTTGCATTTTAAGGACAGTCTATACAATAAGCGGGTATTGTACATGTGACCATCTGCAGTTTCCACTGATTGTGAACCAACACCATTTTCATTAGACTGTTCCTTTTTCTAAAATAGCCAAATCTTTCTGCAGTTAAAAAATCTAAATATATTTAAAAATGTTTAAAAGTCAATGCTCTGTAGACAACTGTGCACGGAATATGTATTTTACCTGTGACTTACATTTATGAGTAATATTTCACTTTTGGATCTTGATTAGATACAGAATTTATTCAATGGTGAATGCAAATAAAAATGGAATACAAAATGGAAAAACCTTTCCAATCTATTGTCTACTAAAGTATAATATGAAATAAATGTTTTTGTTTTCTCAGAAATACTGATTATCTTTACTTTGATTAAGGTCAGGAAAGTATCCATGTGCTTGACATGTCACTTGAGGTGATGTTCTACGTAATCCCAGTCTGCTTCCAAAAGACATGACCAAGACAACGCAAAATAAGAGAGTTGTCTCCTTCTGTCTACAACATAGACTCTTATGTAGGCATGTACATAATCAAAAGAGCTGAGTAAGGTTAACAATGTGGTGATAATCTGGTGTCTCACAGTGTCTATCCAAGCAATACCTCCCTAGTATACCAATGACAGATGACACTAAGTGACAGCCATCATACATTTTTGAAAATGTTTATCACATGATGCATTTTTCTTTACTATATACTGCTCTGAGGAATCTTTATATGCTGTTATATGCAGCAAGACCTGAGATATATCACCTGAAGATAGCAAAATGGGGCTTTATGGAGATGTGTATTTGCACATTTTTGAAAGTTTTTATCTTATTAGGCACAAACCACCAAAGATTTTTTTTTTTTTGTAAAACAGCATGAAAGTGCAGCTTTCAGAATAACAATAGGGGGGTCCAATCACAATCCATGTGTCATTCAATACATAGGGCAAAGGGGCAAAACATTCAGCGGAGCACTAGAAACCCTTTCAGGGATATCAATACCAAACTGAAATGACCATTGTCTCTATAAAAAAAAAACCTCAATTTTCTAGACATCAAGGTTTTTTTTTTTTTTTTTTTTTTTTTTTTATTTATTTTGTGGAAAATATTTCAGTAATATTTGATGAAAATGCCTGCACTGTTATGCTACTAATCACATTGTAGGTCTATGTTGACGTTGTGAAATTGCTACTAAAAATTTTCTCAGCAATTTTGCAAGAATCCATAGGGAAATCTGCAGCAGTAGATCCGCACTAAGGGCCACATGTATGAAAACTATCTAGATCTAAAATTCACTTTGTTGGCCATATCAAGTAATCAGTGCACCCCTTTCATTTTTCCAGAGCACTATATCAAATGAAAGGAGCGCTCTGATTGGTTGCTATGGGCAATAAAGTGAATTTTAGACCTAGTCAGTTTTCATACATGTGGCCCTAAATGGTGCAGATTCCCTGTGAACACATGATAGCACTTTGCTGAGTGCCCACCGTTCTCCCACTGTTCTCCATAGAGCTGGTCTAGAGCGATGACATCAGGTTCCATATGACACTGCTGCCTTGTGATTGGCTGCGATAGTTACATGAGGCATTTCATCATCACTGGAGGGCAGCTATGCAGGAAGCATTGTAGAACCAAGAAGACATTGACATGGGGGGAGTTAAATATTATGGATTTTTTTTGTTTTATTTAATCTATGAGAAAATCTTTTTGCTTACTTGTGCCTGCAGATTTTGCTGCAAATCCCAGGTAATCTGCAGCAAAATCTTCAACAGTTGGATTTTGTTGTGAAATTTGTTTTCCCCATTAAAATTAATTTTGTACGACACTTTGACTAACCACAGATTTGAAAATCATAGTAAATAACTAAAGTTGTATTGCAACAATAATTTTCATGTAAAACGTATGCAATTTTTTCCCGTTGTGAAACCTCTATCTAAATATCCATATATGTGTGCAATGTACAATGTACTATGGATTGTACTATCACATTATCTTCTACTTCACGGGCAGGTCAGAAAAAATATTTAGAAAATATAACATTGTTAACTGGATAAAAAAGGATCAAATAAAAAATGCTACGTGAGACATTGAAGCTTTTTGGCGTGAATATGCCTTGAGGAAAGCATACTGATCCCGTCAACATATTTTCCACTATCTATATGCTGTTTAAAATTAATTAATAGATTGAAAAAAAAGTGTTTCCGTAAAACAGAAATTAATTCAGCCCTTGCCGTAGCAGAAAAACAAATAGGAAGCTATGACACCAGACATTGTATATAGGGCCTTGCTGTCAGGTACACATATTGTGCAAAATCTGGAAATTGATCTCAATGTATATTATTATTATTATTATTATTATTATTATTATTATTATTATTAATATCACTCTGACTGTGGAATTATTAAGCACATGAACTGCACAAAAAAATTTTTTGTCAGTGAAATGGTTAAATGGGGATGGAGAAATTTTCTCACACCCTTCCTCACCTTACCCAGGTGCATGATAAATCAGTATTAATGACAATATCATTCATGTGCAGTCATCTCCTGCCTGCAATTTGGTTTTAATTAGTCGCTACGTTGTCTCTCCTGCTCACTGACAGCCATTAAATAGGGAATGACACCAGTCCAGGAACAAAAAGTATTCTCAGTATACAAATAGCCATTAAGAAGGCTACAGCACCCCCTAGTGTCTTATGATAGAGTGAGTTTGAGCTAATGGTTAAAACCTGTGGATCTTTAAATATAACAGCATTAGAAGTTCCAGCAGTTTATTCCAATATAACAGAAAGGAAATACAGGAATTACAAATCAAATTAATTTACGAACATGTTTATTGCCATTGCAGATAATAATAAATAACATGATTTTTCATTTACACGGAGTATGTTCCATATGTCTTGAATTGCAGATTTAGTATTGTAATTTGTATGGTTTATTTTAGTTTTAAGGAGGATCAAGACCCGGTTTTCTAATGATATATGACACCGTACACTGTGAATGGCCAAAAATGTAAAAAATGTGTACCCTAGTAAAAAAGTGCAAGTTCATAAATTAGAATCTCACTTGTGTTTGGAGAGTATCTCTTTTATTTAAAAAATACATTTGGCTTCTCTAACCCAAAAGCTTTAAAGGTCTCAGACCCATTCGGCTCCAGCCTAATATAGTTATAAAGCACTGTTCTAGAATTCAAACTATTACAGCAGACATGGGGTTAAATGCCTTAGACATCTTGCACTAAAAAGTTGACTTTGGATAACTAGGAGATAATCCTGCATTTTATAGGAGAGGATTATTACATGATTATCCAAATCCTGCACTATAATATTAGCAGTATTTCTTACATAAGACCCGAGCCTCCAAATAGCCACGCTTTACATCATGTGCAAATTTTGGCACAGACTATTGAGGGTTTAGAAACTACAATCCAGAAAAGCATCTGTGTTCTGTTTTTCATTCTGAAAATGTGGACACCCCTTGGGACCTGGAGCATGGCATAGAGATTATATGGAGGAAAATATTTTAATAAAACTTTGGACACTCTTTGTTTCTACACGAGGATGGAAATTCCATACCAACAGCATGCTTTGGTTGTTTGATATTAAAGTTATCATATGGAGTAAAAAACTAAGAAACCTAAATCCTATACAAAAATCATTATGACTAAAAAATATGTATGTATTTAAAGATTCCCACGAAGGCTCCCCCGATAAACCCTAATGATTTGAAATGCCATAATGTGTCTACATTTTAACATTTTTGGAGACATGTATGAACGCAGGCGTGTCGCAGTGAATTGTCGAATCTCGTTTTCAGTGTATAATGCGCCTGATGTATGAAAGTGTTTTTTGTGTGATTATAAATGGTGTGTAAAGTGCGCCGCGCCTCGCCTGTGTGTTAGGCACATTATGAAACTTAGGTGCATAAGTAATGCGCCTAGCGTATTAAGGTTATAGACTGGCTGGAAATAAAAGAAGTCATTAGAATAGCATGTCAGTGAATAGAAACCATGGCACTGATCCTGTTTGGAGGACCACAGGTCCCAGCAATACCTGGGCTGTGCTGGCTCTTGCTGTATGCAGCATAAAGGGAGAGAGCAGCAAAAATAAATTTCAAATTTAATGTAGTAAAAGTTTAAAATATAAAAATCTGAACAACATAATCAGTGGGTTATTTAATGTAAAATTTGTTTTAGATTCTATTAATTTTAAAAACATTTTATAAGAGATATTTTTATATTTTGGGGATGTTATATATTTTTATATTAATTTAAATGATCATATTTTTCATTCAATTTAAATTACATTTTATACAGTTTGGTAATTATAATAAATTACTTTTTGTTATTGTACTGGTGTAAGTTGAGAAATATTGCACATTTTTGCCCCTAACAGCAAATCTAGCTCCACTTCGACTCCTCAGGCTCAGGCAGACCACATTGAAATAGGTCTGCCTGTTGGAGCAGTAATTCGCCTAGTTTGGCCGAACCACATTAATATATGAGTCTAATATTACGAGTGTGGTGCGACACGCCTCCAGAACGCCCCAAGAACACCCCTTCATGTTAGGCACATTCAAAACTGTTGAGTCTTACGAACAATGCGCATTAGACATTGTAGCCGGCTCACCTAGGTAGATTGTATACCAGAAAAAGGGTGAAAAACACATTCATGCATGTCGCCCTTTATGCTGGATGTGATTCAATGAAACCGTGGGAGGTATTATGGTCCTAATAGGGACACTTAATTGTAACTATCAACTTAAATGAGTCTTGGATACATTAGAAATATATATAGCTCCTGATGGGATAGGACATTTAAAAGCAGCAAAATTGCAAATGGACATTTGGAGTTTTTGACTTGTAGTCCTTTCGCCCATGTTTTGATTTAAACGAGAGAGAAACATCCTGATAATGACCATGGGGCAGGATTGTTTTTAAACATTAAATATATTTAAAAGTGTAAAATATCACATATGTGGTCAGATTCAAGATAGGTCACGATGTCGTGTATGTATCAGCATTGAGGCTTCTCACAGATCCATATACTTAGACCAGATGTTTTACTCTCTTTTTGATTATAACGGGGAAAAATCGGGTATCTCTGTATCCCACTGCAGGGTAATTGAGCAAATGCTGTCAAGTTACCTCAGATTTTATACCTGAGTGCTGAGGTCTTAGCAGTAGGACACTCGGGGCATAATTGTGAGAGCCTTCTAAGAAAAGTGGACAAGTACTCTTAAAATCCTAACATTTTCTAGCATTTTATAATCCAGGAATACTAAATTTATGGAAGTTTACAGCATAGAGCGAACTATAAGCCATTTTTTTCACCTAAAAGAACCAAACTGAGGAATATACTGTAAAGAGAAGATGAGCAGAAAAAAATATTAATTTTAGCATTATTTTACTTTGAGCCACATACTAAGGGGGACATGTATGAAAACTGACTAAGTCTAAGACTTTTTTTTGTTGCCCGTAGTAACCAATCAGAGCTCCCCTTTAATTTTTTCAGAGCACTAAATGAAATGAAAGAGGAACTCTGATTGGTTGCTTTTGGCAACAAAGAAAGTCTTAGACCAAGACAGTTTTCATACATGTGGCCCTAAATGCTTTGGTCTAGACAGTGTCTGCTGGCAGAAATGTACATAGCACCCAAGATATGCTACATGGAGTGAGTGGCCAAATGACAAAAACCATGCCCAACCAACAATAATGTAGGTTATGTTTGTAGGTACAATATAGATAATAGAATAAAAATAATATAATATATATATAATATATATATGTATATAAAAAATAAAATATATATATATATATATATATATATATATATATATATATATAAAATCTATATTTATCTATATCATATAACAAGTGTTATGCAACAACATGTTTTAGGTCTTTATTGACATTTTGACATTTTGTTATTTTTATGTAAAAAGGCCACATTAACATTTCACATGAAATTCTTCAATATATGTAGCCCAATGTAAAGCAGATATTAATGTTATGATATTTGTAGCATCCTGTAGATTATCTGCTATCATTATAGTTGCCGTCACTCGGAAAAGCATGGAAACAATCACTATATTACATATCCGATGAAAACCAATTTAGGACATAAATCTCTATGAAATCACATCAGATACCTGCCAGCAAATGTCATCTGGAGCGTATGGGACTCAAGATAAGCCCCTTTTTATGCACTGAACATATCAAATATAAGAGAGTCACAACTGGACTGTTGTTTAATGTCCACCATATACAAGCTTCAAAAGTCCTTCACCCTAGCTACCAATCTTAATCCTATCTTAACCAACTAACCAACTAACCAACCAAGGAGAGGGCTGTATAGCCAGACCAATCAAACATAATAAAAGTTTACTCTCAGCTTACTGATTCAAATTTAGCCCTATCCTATCTCTTCTCTAATATGTCCTGGGGGAAAAAAAACTACAAACATATCTTGTAACATTCAGTTCTTAAAAAAAAAAAATAGCCAATAAATGTTATGAACAACTTAAATTCTTATGTTGAATTATCATTGGACTGTCTGTGCTGTTTTCTTTGTGTTTGTCATCAGTCTCCATCTCTAATTTCCAGTTGTCCCTGAGCTACATTATGAAGTACTTAAGGAAATAAGTATTTTTTTTTCTTTTAACACTGGTGAAGTTTGTCAATGTCTTACATGTCAATTTCTTACTATGAAACCATGTGTGCCACATTGAAGATGACATTAGCTGGAATTTTTAAATATTAATATATAGTAATTTAATATATTTTAACTTTGTGTAGCTGTTTTATACATCTGCATTTGTTTTACTTGTAGGATTTTGTACTTTGTGTTAAAAAAGGGAAATAAGAATAAAAATATATTTAGGGGTAACTTATGAGGATTTAAGGAACTTCCTGCCCGTGCTCAGGACAGTTCGTTATTGATGTTCCTACATTGATCTTAAGCTCTGCGGTGCTGTACTTTTTGCTGTCGCCTGGTTCCAGTATCTGTTGTTGTACCTGCCACCATGTGGAAGACTACTTTCTGCTGTTACCTGCTGCCACACCAGTCTACCATCTGCCTGAGACCCACCACCTCTGCCTGTTCCCACACTTCTACGCCTGATAGTCACTGCGAGTGACCACTTCAAGGGTAGTGACTTGTGAATCCCCCACAGCCAAGTCTAACCTGCCTTGCAGCGAGCTCTGGTGAATACTTAGGGGCTCCTTACACTCCGCTCCCTATTGTGGTCTGAACCATCTCCCGCCCCGACCTTGCGGATCCACCCCCTGCATACCTTCTAACCATTACCACATAACTCTCCATTCTGTTCCATGGAAGTTACAAGTACAAATGAACACAGCTCTCAGCTGTACTCAGAACTCCCATAGAATAAAATGGAGAGTGAGCAGACATTTTTTGGGGCACATTCCTGAGATAGGTGTGGGTCCCATAGGTGGGACCCACGTATATCAGACTTTGATGGCATATCCTATCAATATGCTATCAAAGTCTATGATGGGAGCACACTTTTTAAGGTGTTGAAAGCTGGAAAATGGGCAAGTATACTGATCTGAGCAACTTTTATACAGGCCAAACTATGATAGCTAGTGCACTGCAAGAGCATCTCCAAAAAGTCAGGTTTTGTGAGGCATTCTTGGTATGCAATGGTTAGTATATACCAATGCTGAACAATAAAAATAAATAACTAGTGAACCAGTTAAGGGGTCAGGAATGCCAAATGCTCATTTATGCACATGGGAGCGAAGGGAAACTCTACAGAAGAGTTGCAAAGGTGTCAGAATAATGCATTACAACTTGCTACACATTGGGCTACATAACTGCAGACCAGTCAGATTGACCATGTTAACCCCTGTCTACCTCTGAAACCACCTGCAAGATAAGTGAGCATCAAAACTGGGCCATGAAGCAATGGAAAACTTGCAGGCCTGTCTTGGGTGTTGTTCCCCTTAAGAGGTGGGGGAGCACAGTCTGGGCTTGTACTGATGTCAAGCGCCTGTTAAAGAAGTCTGGATGTTCGGCATTTAACTTAGCACAGCTCTTTTACAACAGTCGTGTTGATGTTGATGGTAGTGTTTTTTTACACAATATCTCGCTGCCATTAGGCTGTGTTCACACTACCCTCATGGTTTTCATTATAACAGACATAATGACAGCAGTGGCGGATCTGGACTTACGATAGTGTCCACCGCGTTCTATTGTTTTGACAGAAAAAAATAGCACTCAGAACAGAGCCTCTAACAGCAGTGTGAACAGAGTCTTAAATATAACACTTTAGGCCTGCTAGAAACATGGTAAAATTGTAGAAGCCTTGCTGCACTGAGCCATTTGTGGACTTATGCTACCATATCTCTAGGAGAGAATACCTCCATAATAAAGCTCTAATGCCGCATACAATTTTTTATATTTAATCTCTGTGTGAATTTAGATGCATTCAGAAGCATACTATAGTAACATAAAAGTCTGTGGGTACCCTATTATGGCTCTATATGTACATAGAACCTGAATGTTGCAAGGAGGCAAAATATGGCTGTGTATGTATAAAATCTAAATGTGTGAATAGCAGTCTATACAATAAAAAAGAGCTTCAGGTTATCCCCTTCAACACTTCCAAATTCAGGCCTGAGAGACCTTACACAAATAAAAATATTAAAACAATGCTAAATTAGCATGTAATATATCATCAAACTCTTCATAAAGGGGTTCACTGCCTCTTGAGAAAGCTGGAGGCGAAACGCGCGTCGAGGCTAATACCCTCCTTGGTGACATATCCACCACTTTGGTAATGAATTGAAATATAGGTTTTTGTATTTTTATCATACTTTTTTTTTTGGTTTGGTGCATTTTTGTATTTTTGATCACTTGATCTGTTATGTGTATATTTATTATGTATCTTTCCAATTTACTGTTTGTTAACTTTGGGGGAGGGATGTGTCACCAATATTTGTATTGGTGGGTATTTTGTGTTTTTAAATGTTTTTAAGGTTGTTTCAGTTGTGATAGCTGATTTTTTTGTATTTATAATGTATTTTTTGGAATACAAATCTTTATATGGTAATTTTTTGGAGAGTCATTATATTCTATTGGTAATCAAAATTGTACATAGAACCTAATTTTTAAAGGGAGGCAAATATGGCGTGTAGTAAAAAAATCTAAATGTGTGAATAGAGATATAAAAACCAAAAAGAGCTTCGTTATCCCCTTCAACATTTCCCCAAATTCGGGCCGGGAAGACCTTAACAAAAAAAATATTAAAACAATGCTAAATTAGCATGTAATATATCATCAAACTCTTCATAAAGGGGTTCACTGCTTTGGACAATCTCTGCTTTTAAGAAGGGTCTGTTGAAAATAAACTGATGACCCAGTGCCCAGTCACTAAGACCCCCAGTTATCTGGTGTAATCGGTGGGGAAAACTGGCAATAAATGTTCGATTTCTCTGCAGTGCCACCACAGCAAAAATGAAATATTACACAGTGCCCACTCACATCAATGGTTTGTCCATACAATGCAGGACATGATAGGTCCCCCAAAGTAAGAGACACTCTTTGTAGTCACTTTTCAGTCTGGGTAAAATATGAAAATCTTGAACAGGGGACCACCCTTATTAACGTAGGATTCTTCAATATGGTGTATAAAGATGGGTTTTATGCAGTGGACAACCCCGTTAATACAACCATACCCCATATAGTATATTTTAGTGGTCTCACATCTCAATGAAGATATATCCTATATCTGAACCCTTTTTGTGAATTTCTTGAACAAAAATGAAAAGAACCCAAATTCAGAGTGGCTATATCTAGGACATATCCGTTTAATATTAGTGAGGAAAAGGTGAATTTCCTTGAATCGTAGCACTACTAAAATATACTGGGTGTGGAAACCGCACAGGAAACTTAAGCACATATCTCTATTTATCTTTATCTACACATTTATCTATCTATATACATAATTTACAAATTAATGATCATTTTAAATATATCACATGACTATAGTTTTAGTTCAACAGTGCAAGTTTTCTTCATAATTTATCTATAAAAAAATTTTGAGTTTAGTCAATAAATTGCTAAAATATGGAGGGTTACTTGAGCAGATGAACAGAAACCCCAATGTTTTATTTTTTTTATTAACAGGTAGCATCAGAAACTGTAACACCCAATAACACATTTTCCAGTGATGGCTGTAGCATATTGCGAGTAACGGATACTAGTGGGGTAATAGAACTCTGTGTTGTATGGATCAATAAATACAGGCTAACCACATATCTATCTCTTGGTTTGTCATCCATTTTCACGCACTTTGTTAAAAAGAAGTGGTAGACACAAAACTAGGACAAGTAAATTAAAATCTTCTGTAACCATGTTGCAACATGACTAAGTCCGCTCAGTAGGTCATAAAGTTTGTTCATGGGTTTGAAGTTCCACTTCCACAGCATGGGGCCGTTATGATAGCTTCTTGCCTTCTCTTATTTTATTTCAAGTGTTTCCAGCACTGGATTATGAAAAGGTGGAAGGGAAAAGGAGAGCTAGGGGCAGCAGCATGTTCCATGCACATGAAAAACTGAAGAGGTAAGCGATAGCAAAAATTTCAAAGCTTTAACCTGATCAGAAGCCGCGGGAAGCTGCAGCACTGGGCTGAGCATTCTCACGGACTACAGCCAAGAGATGAAAGGCTTCTTCTATTGCTGCAAACTGAAAGTCTTTTAGAAGGTTTGACGAGTGGAGGAAAAAAAATATATATATAAGATCATCTATCTGCACAAACTTAAAAAAAAATCTATCTTACGCTTTTGGAAACACATATGCAATATTAATTTTGTTGTCCATGGTGAAATTGCCTCCCCCCATTTTGTTTTGTTTTTCTGAGCTTGTTCATTTAACCTGGTGTTCAAATATTTCTTCTGTGTGAATTTGTTTAAACATTTAAAGCAGGAAAGAAATGGCTGAAAAATTTGGAAAATAAGAAACAGTTAGCACATTCACTGAGATGTTTGTTTAGAGTAAAAGTGGTGGAGTAACCTATCATTCTGAAAAAGAAACAAGATGGTTGGGAGTTGAATGGAGACAATATTTTGTGTAGACTAGTATTACTAGCAACAACTAGAGTTTCTAAGTTTATAAATTATGGCATCTCCTAACTAAAGTTTTAAAAAAGTGTTCATTTAAAAATGCAAACTTGTACAGAGGTCCATAGGTGGACCTACCGATTCAGTTGGTTATGACTAATATTGCTTAAATAGGGCCCTGTTCGGTTTGAAACTGGTTAGACCAAGCCTGTGATAAAATTTAGGTTCGGGACTTCCCAAACCAGGATATCGTCTCTAGCCCCAATTCTCAACATTATACATAAATTACTAGAAAAATAAATATACAAAAAGATCCACTCCAATTTTTTTTTTATATCATTATAACATTGAAATATGAAAAACAGACAAGATCCAATACCCTAAAACACTTAAAAACATACAAAAAAAGAGACTAGTTTTGGTCCCTATCAGGCCAGCCACAAACACCTGCTATGAACATATATCACTTAATGTCCACTATAAGTAGATACAGTATAAATAAAATAAATAAGAGTGTCAGGAACCCAAAATCAAATTTTTAACCATAAATAAGCAATATTATTTACGTGATAAACAATTTTAGAGCAAAAATGGCAAAGATGATGCTGAGCTTCATGCAGGCAGCAGGACACATAATGGAGCAACACTCCCTGCTGGGATTGCAGCTTCGTCAGGAGTCCTCATCCTATCACTGACCCTAATCCTAAACTGAGTTTCGGGTTAGGATTTTTTAACTTGACTTTATGGGTTAATTTTCCACTCTTCAATGCACCCCAGCCCTTCCTCACTTGCAGACCACATAACTTCTGTCTGATTTCACCTTATCACTCCCGATGTAGCTTTAATTCTGGTCGATGTCACCTTGTCACTCCAGGCACAGTGACACTACCTGTTGACATCACTTATCATAGTGACGTCAACCGGAAATTATGCCACACCTGAAGTGACAAGGTGATGTTGGACCAGAGATTAAACTACACTAGGGGCGATAAGGGTCCATGAGAGTTCGGGACTGGTAAATTAACCCTTTAGATCCAATAAAAAAAAACTCTAACCCTAATCCGAAACCCAGTTTAGAGTTCGGGTTAGGATAGATTTTTACAAAAATTCGATTTGGTCCAACCCAAATCAAATCGCTTGGTGTGGGGTTGAATTTGACACTGACCTAAATCTGAGGCATAACACAAGTTATGAAAGCTTTTCTGGCTGCTTTGGGAACCAAACCACTATGGCTTAGAGACATCAAATGTGTTTATTAAAACAGGAGTAACTGTTATGTTGGCCAAAATGAAGCTGTAAAGATATTAAAGACTGGCAAACAAAAGCATTGCTTGGAACTGTTGTCACCATCCTTTAAACCAACTTTAACTAAACATGACAATAGTACAAATATTGGTTGATAAAGTGTAGATGTGAGAGAACATTCACTGCTAGAAGAGGAACAAAATTCACCTGTGTGGCTGGAGCCAGGAACAGAGGGCTACTACAGTACATCATAGCAATGATAAGACATGCAGTGGAGGGTAACATATTGAGTAGAGATGAGCGAATTTCTCAAAAATTCTATTTGTCCGATTTGCCAAATTTTCCAGCAAAATTAGTTTTGGTCTAAATGTATTTGCGCCGAATTACATTAAAAAACAGCTATTTCCTGGCTGCAGAGAGCCTGTATGGTGTTGTAGAACATTGTGTCATGCTGAAATATGCATAGAGAGCAAGTTTGGTTTCATACAATTGTGTTTCAGTATACACCAGTACAGGCTCGTCTTAGAATCGCGCACACTTCACTTTTGGGCATTACAGGGGCAAAAACCACCATATAACTGAAGTGGAATGACCCTGACAGGTAATTTAAGCACCAGCTACAAAAACTAAGCTGAGGGCCAAGACCACACAGCGTCAAAAAGCGCACTCCTTTTAAACCGTCATCACAGTTACAAGATTATGACAAACCTGTTTTGTTAAAACGGAATACATGTAGAGCCCCCCCCAAAAGAGGGGAGGGTGTTGGCATAATTTTTCATTGAACACGATCATTTTGCCCTTCCTTTTATCCCCTTTATTCCGCTTCCAGTCGGTCAAAGTCCCCATATTGCTAAAGCCAGAAAGAAAAGGAGTTGATCCAAAAAAAGAGATGACAAGTAATTGGGAAATTTGCATGTCTTCTTTGTTTTGTATCCCTCCTCTTTTTGGGTACCTAATATCAACAATAGAAAACAAACAAAGACCATGTCTTTCTGGCCTTACGGGGTTTTCCAAAAACACAATAGGTTTTTATTTTTCCTTTTCATTAACATTAAAACCACAAGGGGGTGGATGAAGGGGTGGGGCAGTTTCCCGCGCAGAGTAGGCCACAGATGGCACAATACGATTGTGGAGGTGGTAAACAACATGGTAGGCCCCGATGGACAAGACATACGTGGGGGTGGTACAGCATGAGTAGGCCCTAAAGTGGCACAATGACAAATGTAGGTGGCAACAGCATAGAGTCCAAGGGCACAATTACACAGGTGGGGGGGCGGCATCAACCAGCTCACAGGAAGTGGCACAATGAATAATTTTTAGAGACGCGCTAGGGGACTAAAAAGGAGGTGCGGCAACATGAGTAGGCCCCAGAGTGGCAAATGACAGAGTTGGAGGTGACAGCACACAAATAAGGAGACCTGATATGAGGGAGCGCAGCTCAGAAGGGGGGTACATAATACCCATAAGAGTGAGGGGGTAGGGGGAAATTCCCCGTCCCCGGGAAAATGGTGGGTGGTTTAAAAGGGAAAAGCTGGGGCAATGGTGGCATCGGGGTTGACAGCATCAGAAAAGTAGCTGGGGGGCCCATACTAGAAAATCCCGACTCATTTTTCAAAGTTTGGGGAGGGGGCATAGTTGATCTAAATTTATGCAGCAGGAAGGTGGTGGAAAAACCTGGGCTGATCCCCGCCTTTTTTCATCTTAACAAGGTGATTTTCTCCACATTTTTAGGTGGACAAGCGAATTCTCCTTGGGGGAAACTATGGCCCCACCCGCACTGAACACCCGCATGAGCCCACACTACGGCTGGGCAGGACAGCTTTCCAATGCAAACTGGGAAAGGGGTTTTTTCAGTCACAAATTCATTTTTGGCTGCCCGTGTCCAGCGGGTTGTGTCTGATGAACCCACCGACTCATGGTTGGGGTTGTCAGATGTCAACTGGGAAAAAGTGGATAGCCTAGTCAACCATTCAAGAACCGTTGAATTGGTGGTAAACACACGGCCCGCTAGATACCCCCGGTACCCTTTGGCCTCACTGATCCCCCTGCGTATTCCCTTTACCTCCGCGACCTTTCCTCCCCAGGAACTTTGTGCCACTGCCACCCCATGTGGGGGGCCCTGCCACCTCTCGTTCTGACATACTGTTTGATCCAAAAAAAAACAAAAAAAAAAACTCTGTTTACTGTAGAAGTGGTATATGACAAATACACACCTGAATTTCCCACGAGTTCCCAGAAAATGAAAAAATTAACTCTTTCTCACAAATTCATTTTTCCCAAAGTAAAAAATTTTTGGTTCGGAACAGTGTGTATATGACACACACCTGTGTATTTGAAAAGTATTTCACCCCAGTTCCTCTAAAATCAGAAGTCTTTTGCGCAGAGTGCAATCTAGTGCTTCTACAGAGAGATGCTTGTGCATACGATACACATTGACAAGGGAGAATTAACAGGCTGCCCTTTTTAAAGGGCTTTTCATCACGGAAACTGGGGTGGGTCTGATTGGCTGTATGTCTGACATTCATTTAAAGGGGGTTCCTTTCTTTCTCCAAGCTCTTTGCCCCCCCTTACGGCATGTGCTCGGGCCCATTTTAGATTCGTTACCATGAATCGCCATGAACTTCGGGTTTTTTTCAGAGCCGAATTTTTCCTGAAATTCTAAACCAATTCCACTTCGTTAGAATCGATTCACTCATCTCTAATACTGAGCTTAGAGGACTTTTACTGCTCCATTGCACTACTATATACTAAATTTTAGCAGGAATGTCTGAAATTTGGATTTGGAAATAATACAACATTTAAAATGTTGCTAATGGAGATGCCTAGCCGTGAGTTGATTGTAAAGATTTGTTTGTAAGTGTCTACAAAAAAGTACAAAAAAGAAGTTATTTGGACTATGTCATTGCTTTTATTATTTTAAAACTGTTGATAAACATTTAAAAGATTTTATCACAAAATTAATCACCAAATAATTAATCTGTACAGAATAGCTTTCTGTTCTCCTCCCTTTTATTATGCAAGTTAAGAACAAGTTAAAAAAAAAAGTTTTGTATATAAAATGAGAAGTAAGAAAAAATGATTCAGGGTCCAAAATAATTATATTGGAGGAGAACCGATTATTCAGCATTAAGGAGGATATTTTCTTATTTAATGTTAAATTGTGGGGAATCTTTGATATTTAATTGGTAGTGGTTTAAGTCTTGTTTGTTGTATGTGGGCTTATAAGTTTAAGTTTTATTTACTGCATATTACTATGTTCACTTCACTATATGGCTAGTGTTAATATGTAAAGGAAATAAAGTGCATACTAAAATACATCACATCTGCAGTACAGTTTTGAAACAAATAAAATCTGCACTTCATTTATTTAAAGGGATTGTCCACCTCATAGTAAAGTCATTTAAATATCTCCCAGGCCGCCTTGTAGAAAAAAAATCGTGATGGAAGTTAGGGGCACGTGACCACTGTAGCCAATCAGCAGCTGCAGCGGTGATAACCCCAATTGGAAGTGACAGCATTTCAAGAGAAGACAGAGAGATGCACCGCTGGAACTGGGAGATGGGGGAATGTGAGTATAAAGTTTTTTATTTTACCTGAGGCCCCGGGAGAAATTTAAAATGTTTTTTTTTAGGGGGGGTGGAAATTTTCCTTTTTAGAGGCACATAAATTTTTTTTTACTGTATTTTTTCGTAAAATTAAAATTTTTTGGGTAATCTGAAACCCCTTTGCTTTTACTACCTACAGTGGGGAAAAAAAGTATTTAGTCACCCCAATTTTGCAAGAAATCCCACTTAAAAAGATGAAAGAGTTCTGTAAAAACCCCATTGATAGTCTCAACTTTAGAGACAAAAAGAAAAACCAAAAACCGAAAATCACATGGGCGATTTGGAAAGAATTTATTTTTTAAATAATGGGGAAAAAAAGTATTTGGTAAATAAAAAAGTTCATCCAAATACTTTTATTTTATTTCTTTGTTGGGAAGGGGCAGAGGTCCAAAAATTTTCTGTAAGTCTTCAAAGGGTTGGCATACACTGTTGCTGGTATGTTTTGGCCCATTCCTCCAGCAGACTCGTCTAAAGCAGTGATGTTTGGGGCTGTTGCTGGGCAACATGGACTTTCAACTCTCTCCAAAGGTTTTCTATGGGGTTGAGATCTGGAGACTGGCTAGGCCACTCTAGGACCTTGAAATGCTTCTTATGAAGTCACTCCTTCGTTGCCCTGGTGGTGTGCTTGGGGTCATTGTCATGCTGAAAGACTCAGCCACATTTCATCTTCAATGCCTTTGCTGATGGAAGGAGGTTTGCACTCAAAATCTCACGATACATGTTGTGGGTAAAATGTTTGTAGGTTTTCTCAGAGATGCTATCCTGGAGAATCTTACTGAAAATAAATGTATAACGCCGGTCCAGCATGTATTTATAAAGGATCGGTCCTGTCAAACTAATCTCATCAGCTTCTCTGAGGAAGTTAGTTCCAGACTGGATAGGGATGAGGCACTGGATGTCATATATTTGGATTTTTCTAAAGCATTTGATACTGTTCCATATAAAAGGTTGGTAAGTAAAATGAGAATGTTTGGGACTGGGGAAAAGGGTTGCAAGTGGGTAAGAAACTGTCTCACTGATAGAAAACAAAGGGTGTTTAATTAACGGTGCAACTCAGACTGGATCCCTGTTACTAGTGGGTACCACAGGCTCAGTTTTGGGGCCCTATCCTCTTCAATATTTTCATAAATGATCTTACACAGGGATTGTACAGTAGAAATAACAATCTTTGCAGATGATACTAAGCTCTGTAAAGGAATCCACACAATAGAGGATAATGTTTTATTACAAAGGGATCTGGATAAGTTGGAGGCCTGGGCAGAAAAGTGGCAGATGAGGTTTAACACGGATAAATGCAAGATTATGCACATGGGAAGGGAAAAATCCAATACATATTTATTTGTTAAATGGAAAAAACACGGGGTAAAAGTGACATGGAGAAGGACTTGAGAATCCTGGTGGACAGAAAAGCTTAACTGTAGCAGCCAGTCAGGCAGCACTACCAAGGCAAATTATGATCATGGGTTGTATTTAAAGGGGCAAAAGATGCACATGATGGAACATTATTCTCCCACGGGTTTAGACCACACATGAAAATATTGTGTACAGTTTTGGGCACCAGTGCACAGAAAGACATTGTAGAGTTTGAACAGGTACAAAAGTGGGCAACAAAAATAATAAAAGGACTGGGTGGACTACAATTCCCAGAAATATTAGCAAGGTTAGGGTTATTTAGTTTAGAGAAAAGACGGCTTTGGGGGGACATAATAAATATGTTTAAATATATCAAGGGCCAATATAGAGATCTCGCTAAAGATTTATTTATACCCAGCACTGTATCTAGAACAAGGGGGTATCCTCTACGTCTTGAGGAAAGAAAGTTTCTACATAAACATAAAAAGGGATTATTTACTGTTAGAGCAGTGAGACTATGGAATTCTCTGCCAGAAGAAATTGTCATGGTGAATTCAGTAACAGAGTTCAAGAAGGGCTTGGATGCATTTCTGGAGCGTGATAACATAACAAGTTATAGTGACTAGGATTCTGGAGAAGGGTCTGGATACATTTCTAGATGTAATAATATAACAATTTATAGTGACCAGGATTCTGGAGAAGGGTCTGGATGCATTTCCAGAGTATAATAATATAACAAATTATAGTGACAGGGATTCTGGAGAAGGGTCGTTGATCCAGGGATTTATTCCGATTGCCAGATTGGAGTCAGGAAGGAATTTTTTCCCTAACATGAGGACAATTGGCTTCTACCTCATGGGGGTTTTTGGCCCTTCTTCTTGGGATCACACAAAATTTAGGCACTTTAGCAACACTTTAGCACAATAGGCCTGACTGGTATGGGACGGTATTCTTTTTTCCCGGGCTGACACACTTTAAATTTTTTGGCCCCCTCTAGGGAACCAAACTTCAGATGGGCCCGGACATGTACTGGCTTAAGCAGGGGGACACGTCTGGCACTGCAGGATCTAAGTCCCTGTGGCATAGTGTGTTACTGATGGTAGTCTTTGTTACGTTGGTCCCAGCTCTCTACAGGTCATTCACTAGGTCCCACCTTATGGCTCTGGGATTTTTACTCACCGTTCTTGCGATCATTTTGACCCCACGGTGTGAGATCTTACATGGAGCCCCAGATCCAGGGAGATTATCAGTGGTCTTGTATGTCTTCTATTTTCTAATTATTGTTCCCACAGTTGATTTCTTCACACAGTTGCCTGCCTTTGAGATTCGTCTTCCCACCCCTGGTGCAGGGCTGAATCTTGTTTCGGGTATCCCCCCAAAGCCCTTGGTCTTCCCATTTGGAATTAGGAGTGTTTTTTTGAGGTTGTGGGCAGGTGCCCCTTTTAACTGTTAAAAAGTTTAAAGTACCATTAAAAAACAAGAATGAGTAGGGGAAGAGGAGCCTCTTAAAGAAAATTACAGGTTGTGAAGCAAGAATTTTTGCTTGTTTGCAGGTGCCCAAAATTATTATTTTCCCCCATAAATTTCCCAATAAATTCTTTCCAAATCAACAATGTGATTTTGGATTGTTTTCTCTTTTTGTCTCTCATGTTGGGGTCTACCTAGTAATTACAGACCTCTTCATTTTTTAAGTGGGAACTTGAATTGGTGGCTGACTAAATACTTTTTTTCCCCACTGGAAGTCACAAAAATACCTTGGTGGAATGAAGCCAGGTCTGAAATTACCATTAAGTACCATTACTGGTTTGACAAAAAAGAAATCTGTACTAAAGCTCTTGTGATTAAAACTGAGGGTAGATGTTAGAACACTCAAGATGGTGCATCTACAAGCTTCCACTTGATGAAATGAAGGAAAAAAGATTCCAAATTTTTAAATTTGTCAATGGTTAAATGGCATTTTTCCCTATTTAAAAGGTTTCCTTTTTTGAAAATTTATCTGGTGAAGGGTGCCTTGACAATAAGCTAACTCCCAACAATTAGCTATAATCTAAATGAAAACATATCAGTAAGTATTCTGTTTCCCTGCAGTGCCACCATAGAGGAAATGAAGTATTTCCATTCAAATCACTTGGTTGTCGGCATAGTGCAGAACAGGACAGGTCCTCCAGACTGAGAGGGGCACTTTGTTACCATTCTTGGGTACTATTCTCCATTCTGGCCAAGAGCTGAGGTTCCTGGACATGGGACCCCTTTCTGTTATCTCAGAATTCCCTACTAGGATATATGACAATAGGTTTTCTAAACCGGAGAACCTCTTGAAGCATGCACCTAAATGTGAAAGAAAAATCGTAATGGATCGTATTTAAATATACCTTTGACCACACATGTCCACCCCTTAAAAAAGACTATTCTTAAATTAACATATTTTCTCTGGTTGGGGGCCCACGTTTTTTTCGGGACTTTATATATGAACCAAAAACAACAAAAAAAATGCCCCTATCCTGCCTAACAAAAGCTTGTATATAAGAATTGCCACAAACTAAAGTTGTTTCCACCTTGAGTAACCCATCCAGACCACATAGATGAGACCTCCAAACGCTTTAGCACATTGTCTATGTAGTATTAGGTCGACCACTTATGTTTTAAACTTTTCTTTTATTAAACACTCTTGTGCATAATTTTTAATTATTAAATGTCCAAATACTCATATATAAGACAAAAGGGTATACTCAAGTTTCTGGTGCGGTTTCACATCGCCATTTGTATTAGTCCATAGTGTGTACTTGCTCTTGTGTAGGGAGTAGCGGAACAAGAAACCCAGGGGGTCCTAAGTCCTGCCCTATAACTACTGCGTCCCAATCCAAGCAGCACAGCAATTTTTTTAGCTTTTTTTGTATTGAAATTTGCATGGCCCCTTTTAAGCTCCAATTATTGTCCATTGCTGCCATATCCCAGGTCAAGGACACCAATGTCTATCCTGAGATAATTCCAACAAAATCACAATATTGGAGGCTGGTATCCAAGATCATCTTTTACCTTTCCAGACTACTAGAATCTCTCTCTCCATTTTTCTGAAAATTGAATAGTCTGTGAATGACAGGTTTCTAAAAATTATACTACTGTATTGTAAAAACAGCTGAGCTTTAGATATGTTAAAATTATTGAATTGTCATATTAATAGTTGGAAATTACAAAATTGTGAATTCCCCATTTTCCCTAAAAGAAAAATCATTAAACATAATGTAACTTTAGAAGGCGAAACAAAAGTAGAAATGATTCCACTGTTAAGACCTAGACATGCCCCGGGCTTTGCAAAATTTTTTTTCCCCCAAGCGTTGTGGAAGCCAAATGTATTGTGCCCCTGCATACCCCAGGGATGAAAAAACTCGTAGGCATGCACGTAATAAAAAATGATTTTATGATCCTTCAGGTGAAACAAACTAATGAAATATATTGACCCCCCTCACTCACAGCTGAATCAAAATGACGTTAAATGACTAAATTACATTGAATTGTTTGGGGGAGCATTGGTATGTGTAAACCACATTAGCAGCGCATCCACTATTAAGTAGAAAATTGTAAGTATTTTATTGACAAAAATTCTCACAATTTTAAAAGGGCAAACCACAGCAGAACCTTTCTATGTACACACGGGTTTTAACACCCGCTGCCATGCTGAGAAAACCTCTTGTCACTGTAGCATGTGACAACGTGACACAAATACAATTCTCCATTATAGTCTGGTATTATGGATCCTATTACAAAATAATATTGTTTACCAGATACTGCAAGAAAACTCCAGAGATCTTACTTTTATAGAGGATTTTCCAGCTTTATGTTTAAAATATGTAACCTTTGTATAAAGAAACGTTCTGCAGTTTCCTGATATACTTTGTGTTTCCATTCCTTACCTTTAAGATCTCTGCTTGCTGTCAGTAAATAAAAATGTATGTAGAGGCTGGAGCCCAGACCTGGTCATATTCAACTGCATGATTTGTTAGGTTATGTTCACATAGCGTCTTGCGGCGCCTACCTGTGTGTGCCACAAGACACTGTGTGTTTAGAAGAATGTGCGTTCTTCTAAAGCACAGGGTGGGCCGGCACACGGCCAGCCACATTAACCTTCATTATCCCTGACGCTTATAAGCCGGAAAGAAGTGACATGTTCAATACCCGATGTGGAAGACGGCAGGTAATCATAGCTCTCTATGGCTATGTTCATACTGCTTATTGTGGCGCGTACTATAAGGCGAGTGTTTTGGAACCACGCGCTGATCAGTGCGTAATTCCAAAGCACAGGGGGGCCCCATAGATATGCGTTGTCAGCAGCGCGTATTCGCTGCAAAAAATTTAAATGTCAATTCTCTCTATGAGAGCTATGAATTACCATAATTGCAGCATGCATTTTACCGTGTATTAAGCGCAATACGCAGCGAAATACACGCGCAATTACGCTATAAAATAAGCCGTGTGAACATACCCTATGAGAGTTATGATTACCGTAATTACAGGGCATATTTTGGAGTGCATTGCAGCACTATTACACCCCGAAATATGCCCTGAAATAAGCTGTGTGAACATACCCTTAAAGGGGTTGTATCATTTCATTAAATGGTCTTCAGAATAACGTGACAGTGAAAACAAACAACTTTGCAATTGGATGTCATTAGTAAAGCTGTCTTGTTTTCACTGTATTCCTTATCTTCTGTTTCTGTAAACACATTTCCCCAGTGTCGGTCGGATTCCTCCTCCTGTCCTGTGGTTGGCTGATGGCTCTACTAATTTACATTCTGTCTGGCCCCCTGTCGGATTCAAGGGAGCCAGCATTCCTGTCTCTCTCACTCAGAGTAAGGGACCAGCAGGAATTTCACTCTGCACAGCCAGAAGAAACAGAATTGCAGGGCTTCTTCAATCAGAAAACAGCAGAAATGTGCTTCGATCCCTGCTTCTCTCACTCAGATTAAGGGGCCGTAGCAATTTCACTCTGCACACCCAGCAGAAACACACTGCAGCTGATTCTTCAATCAGAAAACAGCAAAATTGTGCCATGGTGCCTAACTCTCCTGCATAGAAGCGAGATCTGTGCCGTTCATAGACGACTGGATTCAACTGTAACAAACCTCCAGCTGAGAGAAGAGAAGAGATCATAGAAGACTGAGTTCATAGAAGACTGTCTAGATTGAATGCAGGTATGTGGTATTTAAACAGCTCTTACAAAATAAGACTGCAGGGAGAGGAACAGTGAGATGTGGACTCAGACAGAGAAAGGGGGGAGAACAGGGCTCGGGAGCCAGCATGAACAGTGAATGGGGGGGATGATGTCATCACCCTTCAGTTAAAAAACACCCAGCTGGGAGGGTAAGAAACGCCCCTGGATTTGTAGAGCTGAGAAATTGAAAATACTTTGAAACACACAAACTGAAGAAGCGATACATCCTCTTTAAGATAAATCGGTATGGTCCCATGGTGTATTTTTCAGCATGGAAAATCTGTATGGAATCTCTGTGCAATCTATGTCCAAATATAGACAAATAACGCAACATGTATGAATGGGGTTGCATCAGAAGCCTCGTTCGCTATAGTTTAAAATCGCTCGTAGGCCAATATCAGGCGTCATACAGGACGCCAGCGACACTTTGTAATGCACCTGATTTTATGGGGTGTGCGGGAGGTGGGGCAAACTAGAACAGTATGAAGCTATAGAATAATAGCTTTGTTACACCAATTCCAGGCGCATTACTGCTGGAACAGGTAAACCACTGTCAAAGTGGTTTATCTGAGCCAGAATTAACATTTCTGTGCTAGAATGTGCCTTATTTATTACCCCGCAGTAGAGCGGGTTCATAAATCAGGCACATTTACACTAATATAATGCACATAAAAATTGGCGTCTTAACAACAAAAATCATACATGTCGCCCATAGGTTGCCATGTATATACTGGTGCAGCCCTGTTTTCTAGATTTAAAATCAGACTCACTCCAAAATAAGACACATTCTCGGGCACCCGCAGCACTTTTTAATGCTCCTGGGATCTGGGGGCATTCTGGAGGTGTGTTGCTCCACAACCGTATGATTTTACACATTTATGACTGTAGGATGGGAAAACTGGGTGCATTACTGCTGGAACAGGTAGACCAAGATAAAATTGGTTTGCCTGAGTGTTTATTTTGCAGCTAGAAACTGCCTTTGACCCACAGTAGAACAGGTTCATAAATTCAGGTGCATTCTACACTACTAATGCACGCAATAAAATTGTCTTCTGGGCGTGAAAATTCATACATGTCGTCCATAGGACCTTATGTATGAAAAAGATCTAGCAGGAAGACTATCTTTGTTCCCCACAGCAACCAATCAGAGCTCAGCTTTTATTTTTCCAGAGCACTATATGAAATGAGAGCTGAGCTTTAATTGGTTGCAGTGGGCAACAAGGACACTCTTACTGCTAGACTGTTTTCATACATAAGGCCCATAGATTACATAGTGACTTTTACTGCCCATTAGACTTCAGCGAAAAAAATACACATGGAAATGGAGCAGAAAGATAAAGAGAAGTGACATGCTCAATATTGCGCATAAAATCTGCATACAGGGAAAAAGAGAATGACACGGACTTCCATTAAAATCAATACGTGGATTTTCTGCAGTATGAACATGTCCTAGGGTTCTGTTATCTACCAAATTGGACAGAATTCAACAGATATTCTTTCCGTCATTGAAGGAAAGTATTTTTCTTTACGTGCAGAGATCTTGACATTATAAGAAATTGACATACAAAGTATATTTTCAAGTTACTGAACTTTTTAATTTGCACTCAATCAGCTTTATATATAAAAACTGGAAAGCCCAGCTCAAATAAATTGTAATGATAAGATACATTCATTAATCTTTTATTGAGGATTTTACTTCACTACATTAATACATGAGTTTTGCTTGCAATAAAATTGGCATGGGATACAGCTAATGCAAAGTGTGCAGTCAACCGTTACATGCTTCAGTGCTTGGACGTAACATCACCATATAAATGTCAATGTAAACAGGTAGTTTTGAGATGTCGAGGCTAATTTTTAGTTTGACATCTTAACTAGATTTAATGTTAATACAGAGTTCAGAACCACAATTCTCTGATAATAAACTAAATAATCTTTGATATCGTTGAATAAGATTTATAGCTCAGGTCCTAATAGAGCTGTCTTAATGCTACACTTGGCATCATAAATATGAAACAAAAAGTTATGTACAAATATGTTACATCCTGCAAAATGTAATAGGAAAGCCATCTTTGTACACCCTGCTATATAGATAATGCAGAATGGTGTACAAGGAATACTTCCCCCTATTGGACAATTGCCCTAAGGGTACTACAAGTACTCGCACAAGAAAGAAAAAATAATCAAAAATATTAAAAGTTCAAAACACATAATTGGCTTCACCTCTTCCCTAGATGTCTGATAGATGTCTGATATACTAAAATATAACATAATTTTACCTCTATGGTGAACACCGTAAAAGAAAAAACTCTCAATACCAAAATTGCATTTTTTTCAGTCATTTCACATCCAGCAAAAATTTTAATAAAAACTGATCAAAAAGTCACATGTATACTAAAATGACACGTCAACCCACAAAAAACGAGCCCTCACTGAGGTCAGTAGATGGAAACGCAAATATTTTTATTGATCACAAACAAAAAGTAAAACCATAGCAAAAATACCACAATTAAGATTTTTCATTTTTTATTTCACACTCCACTTAGATTTTTGGGGAGTTTACGAGTACATTATATAGTATGGTCAATGGCACCATTAAAAATTGCATCTTGTTCCATAAAATAAGAACCCTTATATGAATAGGTATATAGAAAAATAAAAAAAAGTTTTGGCTTTTGAAAGGTGGAGAGGAAAAATGAACGAGACAAAAAAAATAGCCTGCGACAGTAAGGAGTTACAGTGGCTCTCTGGTTTAGAAACAGCTTTATATACTCTATTAGAGAATTCTGAGTTATAAAAGGAGGGGACATTCATGACCATCTTTTGTTAGTTAGAGGGATGCATATTGATAGGATATGCCATAAATGTCTGCTAATTTTGGGTCCCACCTCTGGGATTCAAACATATTTTGAGAATGGGCCCCTTAATGGAGAGGAGGTTGTGCTTGCACGGTACTCTCATTTCAACAACTGAGTACAATGCTCGGCTGTACTCAGAACTGACATGGGACAAAATAAAGTGTACTTCTCAAGAGCGACCTACTCTCTTCTGTGCACAAAGACTTTCAGGAGCTCATTTTTTAACCTTCCTATGTATTCCTATAGGAGGTTCAAAGACAGTATCATAGGAATGCAAAGAGAGACAGACTTCCAGGAGCATCAAAGGCACAAAGTCTTTCAGGTAATCAGAGAGCAGGTGATGTGACTCAACAGAGACTATAGCATCACCCAGAAATCCTGTATACAACTGCAACTAAGCAAAGTTACCAGCACTACAGTGTACATAAAAGCAATTTCCAATTATCTAAGGAAAAAAAGAACTTGACGTGGTCCTTTAATTTTCCTTGTGGTGGTTCTGTAGCTAAATTGAGTATTTGCTTTTAGGTTCTTCTACAGCTTGCAACTAATTATTTGGGGTGCCAGTAGTGTGACACCTTGTGAGCAGCTTATTATCAGGGTACGTTTTAAGGAAAATGGGATTTCTAATTTGGACAATAAGTTAGTGTTGTTTTGGTCCTTGCACAACTTTATGAGTAAGCAGTGAACCAAAATGTTTCTCTTCTAACCATCTAATTTAATGAAAGACTTTATCACTCACCATAAAAGAGTTAGGGTATGTTAACGCAACGTATTTGCAGGGCGTACTTTGGTGCGTAATTGCACAGCACTGTGTCTGAAGTATGCCCCACAAATACGGTAAAATCATAGCGTTCATTGAGTGCTATGATAAGCCAGCGTATTCCCTGGAGCACAGTACACACCTGTAAAAAGAAGTGACGTCACCTCTTCACGCGGTGGGGAAAATGAAAGTGAATAGGAGGCTGAATCTAATTTCACTCATTAGTCCAGGTTCACGTATTTTGGCTGCCAGTTATGGAGAGAATCACATCCACATGAATTGACCAACGCCATCAAAATTTTGCCAATAATATTTTTCTGATTTGTATTACCATTGACCATCTCATTTGAGCTTAGTTTTTCAGAAACTTTACTTTGTAAAAAAAAAAAAAAACTCACCTCCCCTAGTTCTCATCTGGTAACCCATCTCTATTACCCTGCTGTTCTCTATACACCAGTCTCTAGCAAAAAATTGCTAGGTAGACCATTGTGACATTTTTATAGAAAAACATTTTTTCTGATTAAAATGTTGTAAAATACTTTTTAATATTTTTATATTGTAAGTTAATTTTCATTCATCAAAATGTAGGTCACTAGGTCAGTAGGTCAGGATTTTGTATGCTGTATAAAATTTTTACAAGCATTTTTTCCTTCATAGTTTGTTATTTTTACAACATTAAAAGAAACAAATTTTAATTAGATATTGATCAGTGTGGGAATTTTATTTTCATGCTCTCAGGCTTTATTCTACGTTTGGCAATACCTGACACACGACAGGTCTCTGAGATTTGAGATGCACCAAAA